>JAJLRB010005295.1:0-39829 GCA_020976825.1 Odocoileus hemionus | reverse complement strand
AAAAATAAAATAATAGAGATAAAATGAAATGTATTTTAATGAGATGGCAGTTAATATACACCAGTAAAAGGGAGGCATAATTAGAAATCCATTAAAAATAAACAAAGTATGAAGTATTTGGAAAGTATAAAAGCATAGAAGATATAAAAATAGAATAAGGCCTATATATATATATAAAATATATACTAAATACCACACACAAAAACACCAAAACACGGTAATTGTAGAGAGAAAATAAGGAGACTGCAAACGCCTCTTCAATATGCTTGCCTGGACCAGTAGGAATCTGGTGGGCTACAGTCCCAGTGAGGTCGCAAAACAGGTGTCGATACATGACTTTTTAGAAAACTAAACGAATAGTATGCATGAGATATAAATACATCATATAAGGTTAGATATAACATTGTTGATAAAGTTTTATGATAGGTAACAAGAATTGAGTGGGTGATGGTAAAGTTGAGGTGGATCGGCATTTCTCTAAAAGGAAAAAAAAAAAAATCACAAAATTGAAAATGGGAGCTATAGAAGAAGCAATAAATTAGCAAATCTGCTGGAAGATAAAATATTGAAATAATAAATAGTCTATAGATAAATTATGAAAATAATAAAATAAATAGTAATTAGTAGATAATAAAAGATTAAAGTGGCTGAAGGAGCCCACTGCTGCTGCTGCTAAGTCTCTTCAGTCATGTTCGACTCTGTGCGACATGTGCAGTGCCACAGATGGCAGCTCACCAGACTCCGCCAGTCCCTGGGATTCTCCAGGCAAGAACACTGGAGTGGGTTGCTGTTTGAAGAGCCCACTGAGTGTTTATCATATGTCACACATCATGATATGTCATGTGCCAAACTGAGCATAAAGATGGATGGATTTTCCAGTCTGCAATTTCAATAGTTATAAGTATTTTTTAAGTGTCTACCCATTGTTTATTTCATGGATTATCATTTGCCTATTAACTAATATTTCTTGTATCAGAGGTCTCT
This sequence comes from Odocoileus hemionus, assembly GCA_020976825.1. NCBI lineage: Eukaryota > Metazoa > Chordata > Mammalia > Artiodactyla > Cervidae > Odocoileus > Odocoileus hemionus. Next base: position 38,845 of record JAJLRB010005295.1, on the reverse strand, counting down.
CCTTGAAGCCAATCTAATATGAATTAGGAAATTAATTTTTTACCCTGTGGTGCTTCAGGGTTACTGGTTTAGTTATTTACACAAAACACTCTATGAGCTATGCTTTCTTAGGTTAGATATTTTCTTCCTGAAATTGCTCATTTGTCCATCCTTTTCATAGGTGTTTCAATACAATTTTGATTCCTAAAGCCACTTTTATCTTAAGCTCATGCTACAATTTATTATATTTAAATATTTATTGAACATCTCATCAAGATTTCACTAACATTGATAGCTTACAGTGAAAGGTATCAGATTTGCAATCTCTGAAGGAGAGGATTTCACTTTGGGGACCAAAGACACAGCTGCAGTCACTGAGAGTTTTCTGCGGCAAAAGTTTTACTACAGTGACAAAGGGAGAGAGAAAAAGTTTCTGACACAGACATCAAAAGGGGGTAGAGAGTGCTCCATCTCTAGTCTTAGCAAGGGAATATATTTCTTCAACTGGTTACTAACAATAGATGAGAAGAATGTCTCAAGATTGCAAAGGTCTTACCAGACCCACTCCCTTCAGTTCAGTTCAGTTCAGTCGCTCAGTTGTGTCTGACTCTTTGTGACCCCATGAATCACAGCACACCAGGCCTCCCTGTCCATCACCAACACCCAGAGTTTACTCAAACTCATGTCCATCGAGTCGGTGATGCCATCCAGCCATCTCATCCTCTGTCATCCCCTTGCTCCTCCTGCCCCCAATCCCTCCCAGCATCAGGGTCTTTTCCAATGAGTCAACTTTCACATGAGGTGGCCAAAGTATTGGAGTTTCAGCTTCAGCATCAGTCCTTCCAAAGAACACCCAGGACTGATTTCCTTTAGGATGGACTGGTTGGATCTCCTTGCAGTCCAAGGGACTCTCAAGAGTCTTCTCCAACACCACAGTTCAAAAGCATCAATTTTTACAGTGATCAGCTTTCTTCACAGTCCAACTCTCACATCCATACATGACCACTGGAAAAACCATAACCTTGACTAGACGGACCTTTGTTGGCAAAGTAATGTCTCTGCTTTTTTATATGCTGTCTAGATTGGTCATAACTTTCCTTCCAAGGAGTAAGCGTCTTTTAATTTCATGGCTGCAATCACCATCTGCAGTGATTTTGGAGCCCAAAAAATAGTCTGACACTGCTTCCACATTGTTTTCCCCATCTATTTCACATGAAGTGATGGGACAGATGCCTGATCTTAGTTTTCTGAATGTTGAGCTTTAAGCCAACTTTTTCACTCTCCTGTTTCACTTTCATTATGAACCTTTTTAGTTCCTCTTCACTTTCTGCCATAAAGGTGGTGTCATCTGCATATCTGAGGTTATTGATATTTCTCCTGGCAATCTTGATTCCATCTTGTGCTTCTTCCAGCCCAGCGTTTCTCATGATGTACTCTGCATATAAGTTAATTGCTATTATTACTGAGGGGTAGAAACTCTAGTTTCCTCATCAATATCATTCACTCTTTCTAACTTAATCACAAAACACTTACATCTGCAGAATTTATCCAGATAAAATATTACATTTCATAAAGGTTGTTGCAGTTAGACATGATTATGAAACTAACTTTTGCTCAGTGAAATTTAACACTTCAGAAAACAAAACGTGAAATGTAAGCTGAGATTTTGTTGTGCTGGGTTTCTAAAGATGTTTCAAAACCTAAAATTGAAACAGATATCTTAGAAACATTTTCTGTTGTTCTTCCTTCCACATTTTATCTAGAAGATTATATGTGCTATGCCTATGAAACAAATTTAATCTTTAGTTAAGAACTGCTCTCAAATGGAACTCCATTGATATGGTACTGTTCTCAACCATTTAAGAACAAGACAATATCAATTCAAGCTAATTTTTCCAAATGGAAGAAGAAATGAACATTATCCAGCTCATTTTGTAAGGTCAGCATTAACTTAATAAAACTAATACAAATATATATATAATTCTTATGTATGAGTTGCTATCCATATAAATATAATATTTCATAGATCTAGCCATGGAAGGCCCAGAAAATTTACACCAGAATAGGAATGAATATAGACAATATGTAAAGATACCAGAAAACTTGGCTTCTAAATATCATTTTTCCATGAAAGTAACCATGACTCTTTTGAGAATTAGTTGACTCCAGGACTGAGCCAGGGAAAAATGCACAGTGAGCCAGGAACATCTTGTAACACTGAAAAGTAGGGAAGCCTTAAAACATATTTAGAAGGCATGTACAAAGAACACAATAGGCAACCTGAAAGTGAACCCATTTGCTGCAAAGCAGGAAGAGATTTAGCAACAGATTAAATAAAAATAGAATCTTACTATGGCCTACAGAATACAATCAATATCTACAACTCATAAGTTAATATAAAGAGATTAATAAACTGGATGGAGAAAAAATCAGCTCTCCCTTATAGAAGAATTTCATTTAATGGGTGAGAGAATGGGGAAAAGTAGAAAATCCCCTTTAGAAACACCCATTCATAACTGTTGTAACTAAATGTTACTAAAGGATTATAAAATTAGCAAAATACAAGTTGGAGGAGAATGAAATCTTCCATAAGTTCAAAATATATCATATGAGAGACAGCTTTAAATCACCAAAGGGAAAATGCTAGCATTATGGCAAAAGGTTGGCAGACACTGCCTTGGTGAGTAACCAAGGGTCACATCAAATGGTCACATCAAAGACACCTCAGACACAAGACTCTTGTGACAGCCTTACAGTAAGAAGCCTCACTTCTTTGGTATCCTGGGCAAAAATGCACAACCTGAGGCTGATCATGAACAAATACTAGACAAATCGAACTTGAGATACATCTTACAAAAATAACTGACCTCTGCTCCTCCAAAGTTTCCAGGGTGACTGACAAAGTTTCCAGGGTGACTGACAGTCCTTGACAGAAGGACTGTCACAGTTTAAAGGGAAGTGTAGAGACATGACAATTCAATAACACATGAGATTTCTGGATCGGATTCTTGAATAGATAAAATTACAGGCATGGAAAAGCTGAACCTTCAATAAATCTACAGTTTAATTAATAGCACTGTAATAGTGTTATGTTGTATTAATTTTCTACTGTACAGTGAAGTGAATCATATATATAATATATATATACAGTATATATGCACACATTATTTTCCATTTTTTTTTATATTTTAGTTTATTACACAATATTGAATATTATTCCCTGTGCTATACAGTAGCACCTTGTTCTTTACCCATCATTATATATACTAGTTTGCATGCTAATGTGAAATTCTCAACCCATCACAAATCCTATTTCCTCCCTTGGTAACCACTAGTGTTTTCTCTATGTCTGTGGGTCTGTTTCTGCTTCATAGATAAGTTCATTTGCATCATATTTAGATTCCACATTTAAGTAATATCATGTGGTATTTGTCTTTCTCTTTTTGACTTACTTAGCTTAGTGTGGTAATTCTCTAGGTCCATCCATGCTCCTGCAAATAACATTATTTGATTCTTTCTTTGTGGCATTTTGCATATATGCACTATATTTTCTTTACTCATTTATCTACCACTGACATCTAGGCTGCTTCCAAGTCTTAACTATTGTGAATAGTGTTGCTATGATCGTAGGGGTGCATGTGTGTTTTTGAAATTAAAGTTTTGTCCAGATATATGCATAGGAGTGGGATTTCTGGATCATATAGCTGTAATTTTAGCTTGTTGAGGAAACTCCATATTGTTTTCCACAGTGGCTGCATCAATCTACATTCCCATGAACAGCAATGCTATCTTTATTGAGTGTGGCTACTAGTTGCTGAATAATTCATGGCCACATTCCTCCCAAGGGCACTAATCATTTATATGATCATGTGCATCTGTCTTATATCCACCTTGTTTATGGAATTTGTCTGATCTTTGTCCTCTGGATTTTTATGGATTCATTATATTTCCGTTTTATATAGTAGGTAGTAAACAGAATCTGAAAGATCTCCAAACCCTCATGATTGTGAAGAGTAAGAAGAATAAGTGTAGACAGATTGATAAGTTACACTAAAGAAAAAGCTCAAAGTTAAAATTGGATTAAGGTCTCAAATGCTTATAAATAAAGCTTGGAATGATAAGTTATTTATGCTATTTCAGGTAGTCATAGTTTGTTTAAGCCACATATATTATTAAAATTAAACATGAGTAATAGCAAAGATATGCTATTTTTAGAAAATGTTCTATGTAAAATACAATGCATGTGATAGAAATTATTTTACAAACCATATACCACATCCCAGATAAGTAATAAACTCAAATACAGAAATTTAGTCCTACTAAGATAAGTACACAAGGGTTTCACTTGTGGATTCATTTAAAATATTTTTTTTTATGTCTCTCTATTAATAATCCAGCAAGGAAGAAAGTAGAGAGAGGGATGGACATTTCAAAGTGACCCAAAGATACTTTGGGGGTTGTTGTCTGATTGTGGTGTTGGTGATGATATAATGATGACTAACTCTGATCAATCTGCATACTTCAAATATATGCAGCTTACTGTGCTCCATATGCTTTAAATCAAGTTGTTAAAGAAAAAAATATGAAATTTACTGAAATATTCTGAAGGCATAAAGATTGAGCGAAAATGAGTTAAATACCATTTATAATAGATCACAGTCTAATTGGTGCGGCTAGACAATAAATCAATTATTATAGATTTACAAAGTTAAGGGCATTGGAAAGAAATGTATTTGGCACTAGAGTGGTGCTCATCTTCCTAGAAAAATTATAAATTGATTCCTGGAGAAGTAACTACCTGTAGGAGAGACCATGTAGGATGAAATTGTTTCCCTTGATGGAGGCAAAGGAGATGTTGGAGAACAGAGGGGAGAGACATAAATGAAGGGAAAAGCAAAATTGAAGGTATGATTTAAAAACTGCATCATATTATGTGTGAGTAAACTATATGAATATTTTGACTTTCTCATTGGATTGAAGAGTGGAGAATATTAGGGCTGAAGATTTATTTCCACCCCCATGCCTGGTTGATATTGCACACCATGTTAAGTGGCCTTATGCAATAAGTGCCGTGGTCCATTAGAGAATTTTAGACAGGGAAGCTACTGGCAAGTACTTTCCATAGATCATCTTAGTAGCTACTGGATGAATTGTATGAGTCATTCAAGAATGTAAACAAGGAAAGATGATGTTTAGAAATAGAATCCTGCTCATAGGAAAGAGATTTTTAAAATGTATGCTTATTTGAAATATAATTAAAGCCAATAAACAGTACTGGTGCTTGGTTTAATGTGATGGCATGGGGGAAGAAAGGGAATATATGATCATTCTAATAAGGATGCTTGCAAGAAGGATTCGATTCTAACATATGTTAATATTAAAGAATATTAAAGAAAAATAATATATTTGGAGAAAGGCAAGAATAGGATTAAGTTTTAGGTAATTAAAAATGTGGATTCTTGTGACAGACCCTGTGGGAAACATAGAGAAAAAATAATGATAGCAAGTCCTTAAATCTAGAGAAAGAGAGGGCATGTCTTGATGTAAGTAGAAAGAGCCCATGAAGCAGAGCCTGTGCTGATGACAATGTGCCAAGGAGTTCACCTTCTGAAAACAGAAATACTTCATTCAAACAAAGACACTGAACTGAAAAATGTTTCTTTTTATCACATAGGTCTTGAGATGCAAGTTTTCTTTAAAGCATTAAATATCAGGGAGATTTTGGCATTAAATTTGTTGCTCAAGAATGAAAATCATGTAACATTTTATGGCTTAATTATCTCTATCCAAATTGTACAAAAAGTCCAATATTGACCTGAGACCTTGTCTTCTTTCTTTTTTTTTTTTTTTGTATTGTCGCACATAATCTGTTAAACATTAATTTTAAGTAATTTCTTTAGAGATTTGCAAGTCTTTGGATAAAAAAAAATATGGATATAAAAAGTAAATTATAAGTAAAAAATAAAGAAAAATGGTTAATAAATATTTATCATTGGGCTTACAGACATTGAAAGTTGAAATATGCATATTGCATTATTGTCTCTGCTAAATTTTAGTGAACCTGAAAAATAAAGCTATAGGTTTATATGTTATTTTAATAAAATGAAATCATTATGCTAATTACCCATCAGTAACTTGTGGCAGTGATACAGGACTAGACATAATATGCTTTCAAGAAAATCAACATCTGTGAAATAAATGTTGCCACAGAACCCACTCCATACTCCTTATCTCCCTTACTTGTTCAAACAATTTGATGACTTCTTCAATCTTGTTCTAGTGTCCCTGAGTATCTGGGTAATTAGCAAAGATGGAGATATTTGTTCTCAGACACTTGACGATCAGATAGTTTTTGCTCTCACAATCCCACTGGCCTCAGGCCAGCTGTGCTCTAGCTGTTCCTTTGCTTTTCACACTCTAATTCAAATTTCCTTAAGGCAAAACCAGTCCAGGAAAAAGAGTTTTAAATGTTTAGTAGCTAATCATTAAAAAAAAAAAAAGTAAGAAAAATGCATTTACAATAGTGTTTTTGTTGTTTGTTGTTTGTTTTTTCCTTTTCCTGTCAGCATTTAAGGTTCAAGAAAGTCCACTTTTGAATTGATTTTCCGGGCAGGAACAGAGATGCAGATGTAGAGAGCAGACTTGTGGACAAAGAGCCAGAAAGGAGCGGAGAGACAAAGCAAGATAGTAGCATGGTATATATACACCGCCATGTGTAAAGTAGAAGCTATTCGGAAGTCACTGTATAGTACAGAGCTCAGCTTGATGCTCTGTGATACCTAGAGGTGTTGGGTGGTGGGGGGAGGGAGGGAAAGAGTCTGATGAGGTAGGGATGTATGTATTACCTATGATGATTCATGATGCTGTACTGCAGAAAACTAGCACAATATTTTAAAGCAATTGTACTACTCCAATTAAAAAAAAAATCAGTTAAGTCAGTTTTCATTGCTGTCTTCTGGTGAAGGAGGTGGAGAAATTTATGTTTTGCTCAACATGAATGCCTTCCACGTTGAGATGAAGAGGGTCTTCTATCAGTTTTTATTTTCAAGAATTCTCCTGAGTTTTGTATTCTGTTCTGTTGACTCATCAAATCAAACAGGTTTTTAAATATAAAATTGGTCCTGAGTCCCCTTTGGTGGGAACCCTCCAAATATTTAGATAACTGGGATTCCTTTCCTCAGGCACAGACAACTCAATTCACATCGGCTTGCAAGCCTAATACCACCAGTTCTAAGGAAACAGACTGATCCCAAAGGAGCCAGAACAGAGCTTTTTTCACCCTATTTCTAAATGAGCAGACTGAAGTCTGAAACATTTGGCACAACTTCAGTAAAGCACTCCCTGTTCCTACAAGGATGGCCAAAGGCATTTTTTCAATGAATCTTGATTAAAATAATACAATTTCAAAATCAGGTCCAAGGAGTCAAATGAGTTGATCATAGGCAGAACAAAGTTTTAACCAACAAGAAGAAACTTTCAAGAGATCTATGAATAAAGCCTGAAGAGCTTCAGAAACATTAGCGTATGAGCTTTGGGGCGTGCGGGACAAAGACATACCATTCAAACTCCAAAGTCAGTAGAAGAGAAGGTACAAGGGACTTCAATTTTGGTACCACACCTGTGACTCACAAACCCCAGCGCTTTGTGAGCTTTTTCTCTGGTTCATGGTATTGGACAACGACAACGATGACACAAAACAAAGAGATTTTCAGAGATTTCTCAACAAAGATGAGTTTATTCATGATTGCAGAGAATTGTAATCAGGGGTCTGTGACCATGGAGCCATCTGCAAGTCCTCCTTGATGGCAAGGGAAGGAGAAGACTTTTATAGTTGGGAAACGAAGCTGGGAGGGATGGAGGAAGCAAAAAAGTCCCCCAGCTTTACACTGGCTGAGCCGCTGGCCTGGGAAGAAAAGGAGCCTTTCTCCTTCCTGTTAGCTCTCTACAGTTATCACAGGGACTAAGAGCTCGTCCCTACTCTGTTTAATTGAAGTTTTCATTTGCTAATTTTTTTAGAGGTCTTTAGGTTGGTTGTGGAAGTAGAACGAAATACCAAAAGACCCCGCGGGATAAGGATGGGGAAGGAGGTGGGAGGGAGGTGAGAGGGAGAGTCCAGGATGGGGAACCACTTATACACCCATGGCTGACTATATGGAAAAAACCCACCACAATATTGTCAATTAGCCTCCAATTACAAATTTTTAAAAAAAGAGAGAGAAAGGAAAACCAAAAGTTGATATGATAAACAAAAATAGACAAATACCTTTAATAATTAAATCTCTACTTGCTCTTTTTATGTCTCTCCAACTAGTTCCCTTTCTTATTTTTGATCAGTGACAACTTATTTCCTCCAGCTCACTAGTACCTTTTAAGACATGCTGTTTCCTGACTCTTATCCACAACAAACAAATCAAGGACTTTTTTGTTGCTCTTTGCAATGGAGGCAATCCTGGTGCTTAAAGTGCACCAATACCAGAAACAAGTTCTAAACCAATTGTTTCATTCAAGTACCAATTCAAAGTAAACTCTTCTAGTGGTATTCCACAAATCCCCCAATAAAAAATTAAGAATCCACTTTGTGACAACTCCCAATCTTCTTTTAAAGCTATTCGGTATATTGTATATTGTATTGCTTTTTTTTTTGGCTCAAGTATCTGAGCTTCTGTTGTATGTGTACAATGTTTTATTCAGGATTGTATATCGAGTCTTGTATGTTCTCTTCTACTTAAGTTGACTAACGGTGTTCTGCAGAGACCTTGTATTATCAAAATTTTGAAATTAATTGGTTCAGTGAAAGACAATATTGTTAATATTAATATAGAGAACCATTGCTACTTTATCTGTTTAGACTCATAATAACCAAATTACTTTTTTCTATAGAATGTTACATTTTTACAGAATTCCTTTGTTTTGTTCTTTGTTAATTTGGGCTTCCTTGGTAGCTCAGCTGGGTACAGAATTCGCCAGCAATGCAGGAGGGACCCCGGTTTGATTCCCTGGGTCAGAGAATTACCCCTGGAGAGTGGATCAGACAACACACTCCAGTTAATCTTAGATCCCCTGTGTGCTCAGTGGTGAAGAACCCCGCCTGCAATGTGGAGAGTGACCTGGTTTTGATCCCTGGATACGGTTAGATGGGCCTGGAGAAGGGAACAGTAACTACCACGGGCCATTATCCTGGCCTTGTGAGAATTCCATTGGCGACTGCATAGTCCCAGGGTTCGCAAAAAAGACTGTCAGAATATGACCCGGAGCCGGAACTTTTCACTCCCACATTCATGGGGTGAATTGCTAAATTGAAATTGATAAACCATTTGATGAAGTTGAAAAAAGTCTAACTGACTTCTTATTTGAGCTTTTTTCCATACTCTCAAAGATAGCTCAATCTCCTTAATCACCTTTCACCTTAACATTGCATTTGTTTTGCAACAGAATTCATAACTGTACTATGTAGGAAACAAGAAGACAAAGTGAAAGGTTGTTGCTGAACAACAAGACGCCAGGATTCTTGGGCCTCGGGGGGACACAAATTAAAATCGGGGGCCAGAGACGGGCGGGTTTGCTCAAATTTTTGTGTAATAACATTTTTTTAAAGTATAAAGGAATAGAAAAAAGCTTCTGCCCATAGGCATCAAAAGGGGGGGGAAAAGAGAAACCCCCCCTGCTATTTTTTCAGCTGAATTTATATAGTCACTAGAAATCGTTTTTGAAAAAAAAGGGAAACTGTTTTAAAAAACTCAGAATGGCCCCAGAAATTTAAACCCCCGGGCCAAAAAACGGTTGAAAAGGGGCAAAAACCCAAATACAAATAGTTTTCATTTACAAAATTTGGGGGGAAAACAAAACGGGAGAACATACTGGTTTCCCAAAGTGGGTTCTGACCCAAATTTGGAAAAAACTTGAAGACAGAGTCTGGGGAAAAATGCTTTAGTATATTAACATAGCTTAAAAAAACCCATTTCCATAAGAAAAAATGTATTGGTTAACTAAAGGGTTTTGGGAAAAATATTTTCCCTTCGGGGAAAAACCCAAAGGTTTTTTCCATGGCAACACAGTTTTTTAAGAGAAACCTTCTTAAATTGAAATTGAAAAAGGGGAAAAAAAATCACTAGGTTTTTTCCCCGGCCGCTTAAGAGAGAAAAAAAGTGCGGGCACTTTCAGCCTATTTCCCCCAAAATTTTGGGAGACCCCGGGCCCTTTTTTTGGCCTTTTCCTTTTCAAAAAAAAATAAAAAAACCCTCCTTTACTGAAGCACTAAAAGGCTAAAATTTTCCTGTCCCTGAAAAATTTTGTTTTTTCTAATTTATATTTTTAGTTTTCCTTATTTTTTTCTCATTAAAAACCAATAGCGGGATCTAAAAGGGCAAGTAACCCCACTTTAAAATTCATTTTTTCCCCATTTTTTTAATAAAATATACAAATTTGAAGAAATGATGTAGGGGAAAAGCAGTATTTTTTTGCTGAATTCATGATTTTTTCCGTGAATGATAAATTTTTAAAAGATTTGAAAAAATGCTTTTTTTCCCAAATTTAGAAGTCAAAACAAATACTGTTTTTTTCAAAATTAATAGCATTTAAAGTGTAATTTTATACTTCGGGGAACATTTGGGGATTCAGAGAGGAGTTTTTTTAAAATCCAACTAGGATGCACAGACATAACTAAATAAATGGGCCCCTAAGGAATCTCGGTACATGAAAAGGAAAAAGGGGAACTCTTTGGGCCCCAAATTGGAGATTCTTATCCACTACTCACATAGATATTCCAATGCATCTAGATTCCGGGTATTTTTTTTTTGTCTGAGTTCCCAAAAAGGATGGGATATAGCACATTAGAGCATGGCATATTTATTCATAATTGTATTTTTATTCTACCCCAGTTGCAACTATTAAGAAAATATTGTCCTGATTTAGATCAAAAAAACATAGCAAACAATGCAATTTTAAAATCAAAAAAAAAAAACAACATTCAGTAATGATAAAAATTTAAACACAAGTGCACAAACATCAGAAGAAAAACTTTTTTAAATTGGGATATCCCATTTTTTTTTATTTATCTTTTTTTTTTAAAAATTTTTGGATGGGGACCACCTTTAAAGTCTTTATTAATTTGTTATAATATTTTTTTCCTTTTCCTATGTTTTTTTTTTTTGTTTTTTTTTTTTTTGGCCTTGAACATGTAAAACTCTAACCTATCCAAACAGGGGTCAAAATGGGTCCCCCCTTAAATTTGGATGGATATTCTTTGGAAGGGATTTGAGGCCGAACTGAACCCCAAATACTTTGGCCACTTGATGTAAGACCCCAACTCTTTAAAAAGCCCCGGGAAACTGGGAAAAACTAAAAGGGAAAAAGGGAAAAGGGGGGTGGCAGAGACAGAGGTTAAAATTTCATCCCCCAAACCCAATGGCCATACTTTTGGGAACAAGCTTCAGGAAACAGTAAAGGGAAAAGGGAAAACCCTGGTGGCTGCAGTCCATGGAGTAAACAAAGAGTCAACCATGACTTATTGATTTAACAAAAAATGCATGATAAATGAAATTTGAACCACGGGAAGGGCTAGGGAAGCCCCTTTGGAATGCTAACTTTATAAAAAAATTCTTAAACATTTTGTTGTTCAGGGGGGCTGATTCATGTCTGATTACCACATAATTTCTCCGAGAAACAAAAAAAATTTTTTGGTCTAAATTTCCCGGGAAAATTTCAATTTTTTTTTTTGAAATTTTTTCCCTTTGGTTTTTTAAACCTGGATTTAAATGCGGCTAAATCATTTTTTTTTTTTTCAAAAAGGATTATTTAAAACAGACTAAATTTTTTTTCATTAAAAATTTATTATTAAAAAGCATGCATTAAAAACTACCTGTGTTTTGTTTTGAAAGTGTTTTTAGTTTTGTCATATGGTTTATTCATTTTAAAACCCTTTTAGATGGGTGTCAAAAGGGAGGAAGTAATCATTGCTAAGCCCCGGGTATGCACATAGACATTTCTTAAATGTATACTTTTAAAATGTCACTATTCTACGTAATAATTTTTTAAAGCTGCATTATAGATTTCAAAAATGCTTTTTAAAACTAAAATTTTCAAGTTTTTAAAATTTTTTTCCATACATCCCATTTCATGCTTCTGAAAAAACTCATATTTTATTTTTGTTTGAGCTGCCAATTACAAATTTTTAAATTACTTGTATCTGATATAAAATCAATATTTTTTAAATTTATTTTTTAAAACCAAAATTTTTTTATTTAACATCTCCTTTGGGATTTCAAATATTCATAATCGGGTCAAGGATTTTTTTTCCCTTTGAAAAATTTGTTTTAAACCCTTAAATTTTTTTCCCTGCTTTTAACTATTGGGCAGAATATTCAGCCCCCCTGCCCTTTCCCCTTTTTTTTCATAAAATTTTTACATTTTTAACTCTTTTTCAATTATCATGTTAAATTTTTTAAACAAATACTCATCTATTCTTCCAGCAAAAAATCTTTGAAGTCTCCCGTGACAGATACAGGGTATGCTTTGAAGCATAGAAATGAGTTTTTATGAAAAAATCTTTTTCCCTAAATAATTTTTTTCCATTTGGTAAACAATACTGCTATTTCTATATGTTTTCATAAAGGCAGACCCCACTACACTGAAAAGATATTGCAGGGAAAAAAATAATAAATTTTTTTGGGTGTAAGCGCTAAAAACTGATACAAAAAGTAGTCTTTTCCCTAATAAAAAAGGTTTTCCCATTTCTTTTCCTAATTTTACTATTTTTTTTTCCAAACACATTAATTTTATTTTATTTTATTTTTTTTTTTTTCCTTTTATTTTTTTTAAAGGGAGGCAAATTTCCCTTTTACATCTTTACAGTATTTTTTTTTTTTTGTCATACTTTGAAATGAATTAGCCATTTTTTTACATGTATTCCCCATCCCAGTCCCCCCCCCCCAACCCCCCTCTCCACCCAAATCCCTCTGGTCTTCCCATAAAACCGGGCCCGAGCACTTGTCTCATTACCCCAACCTGGGTTTGGGTGATCTTTTTACACCCCCAAAGATAATATACATGTTTCAATGCTTTTTCCTCTTGAAACATCCCCCCTCGCCTTCCCCCAAGTCCACAATTGTTTCCATCAATTCTTTTCTTTTTTTCCCTGCAAAACATATAATTTAAAATAATAGCCAGGGGGGTTTTGGGCTGTATGAGGAAGGGAACACATAGCCAGTGCTCTTTGAAAAATCTAAAGGGTTTGGATGGAAAATTGAAGTGAAGGGGTTTCAAGGGGGAAATAGAACAAAATGAATAGCTATGGCTGATTCATTTTTGATGTAGGGGGAAAGCATCACAATTTTTAAAAAGCAATTAAAACTCTTTTAAAAAACAAAGCAAACAAAAAAACTATCCATTAATAAGGTTAAAAAAATTGATATAAAAATTTGACTCCCAAGATCCAAAGTGAAAAAAGAAAACAATTTTATACTATAGAGGATTCTAGCCCAAAATTTTGGGAATTATAAATTGACAGAAAAGGGTTGAATACTCAGAGTGTAAACCAAAAAGGGAAGGTTCATTGTAAAAAACCTTTTTTTTTATGGTTTTTAAAGGGTTTATTTCCCAAAAATTTTGGTTTTCAGAGGGTTTGGGGGTGGGGGAAAATGGTCCTGGAACTCATGCCCTAGGGGACATAAAATGGTTTGCATTCTATAATCCATAAGCTTTTAAAGAAATTAAAGATGATGGTGGATTTTGGGAAATAAAGGGAAAAATTTGGGTTTGGTGTGAAAATACAACTATATGGCTAAAAATTTGGGAAAAGAAGCATATATTCCATCTTTTTGAAAATTCAGGGGTTTAAAAAATTCCATCATTTTCCCCTATTTTCTCCTAACTTTACTTTTTTTTTAAACCCAAAATTTATCTTTTAAAATAGTTTTACCCCAAAATGGGATTAAAATTTCCCCCTTTGGGAAAAAATTAAATGGATAATCTCTGATTAATATTTTTTTTCCCTTTCCAGAATTTTCCCAACAAAAACTGGAAAAAAATAACCACCCCCAAAAATTTTACATCTATAAAAGAGCACATACATTTCTGGGCAATAAAAAAACAAAAACCCAAGTAACACACAACAAAAACAAAACACACATTCATTAGTCAAAAAAGACTTACATAGCATACACTTAAAAGCAAAGAAGTTCCTAAACTTTACTTAGATTTCTACTAATTGAAAGTGAGGAAAGCCCAACTTTCAGTAAATTTTTTATTACTTAGAAAAACGGAGGACAAAAGGGCAGGGCATTTAAATTCAGAAATAAATTTTTTTTTTAAAGGAATTTTAATCCCAATAATTCATTTGGTAAAATTTTTTTTGGCACTTTTTTTTAACTGGGGTTTTTGGGTTGGGCTACAATTTTTTTGTAAGGGCTGACTTTAAGATAAATTACAAAATTTTATTTTTTTAAAATCGGGCTTTTAAATTTTTTAAAAATGGGGAAACAAATTCTAAAAAAAATTTTGACAATGAAAAAATGTATAACTTTAAAAGGTATCTTTAACATAATTTTTAAAATCAATTTTTTATAATTAATATAAACTCACTAATGCCCTCAAAAAATTAAATATTTGTTTTAAATTTCTTTATAAAAAATTTTTTATTAAAAATTCCCGGTTTGGGTTTTATTTGGGCAGAAATCTTTTTCCCTTTTAAAAATTTTAATAGAGTTAGGGTTTTTTTCAAACAAACTTTTTAATTTAAACAATCTATAAAACTTTTACATATTTTAAAAAAATTATTAAAACGGGCGATTTTTTTTAAAATTTAATTTTTTTTGGGTACTTTCTACATGCAGCTGCTGCCCCCAAAGAAATTTACAGCCACCATAAAGATCTTTTTTTTCTTAAACCCCTTTGAGGTAAAACATTATACTTATTTTTCCCCGGGGGGGAAAACAGGATTTCAAGTTTTTTAAAAAATTTTTTTTTTTCCTAAGTAAACAAAATCTGGGAAAAACAATAAAATTTAAAGATAGCTTTAAAATCTAAAAATTTCAACTTTGTTTTTAAAGCACACACAGTTTTTCCCTTTGCAAAAAAAAATTCTTTTTAAACAAAACCAAAAAACGGGCCCTTTTTAGTGAACTGGGGCAGTTTTTAAATGTAAACCAGACATGAGTAATTTGAGGGAAAAAAAGAAACCCTTTCCATATTTTTTGGCCAATGCATTCATAGAACAAAATTTAAACCAAATGGATGAGATTTTTTAAACTAACATAAAATATAGTTTTAAATTTAAAAAATTTTTCCCTTTTTAAATTTCGGGTAACAATTGCTGTTTATAGAGGAAATAAAACAAAGATGTTTCATCAAATAATATATTTCCCCCAAAAATACAGAACTAAAACTGTGGGGATGGAAATTTTCCCTTAAACTGACCCAATATGGTAGCCAGTGGGCCACCTTTTGCAGAAAAAAATTTTGAAATGCCATTATTTTTTAAAAATAAAAAATTGAAAAGCAAATGTTTTTTAACAGGGGTTTGTTTTAAAATTTTTAAATTAAGTAACTCAGATAACCACGATGAAAAGATAAAGACCCTAAGCCCAAACCCCTGGAGTGAAAAGTAAAGGGGAAACCTTAAGAAGCATCCTGGGAAAAAATTAATGGGGGTTTAAATATAATTGCAGCTGAGCTTTTAAAATTTCCTCTAAGTTTGCTGCTTTTTAAAATGCTCCACCCCAATATGCCACAAATTTGGAAAAAACTCAGCGGGGGCCTACAGGACGGGAAAAAAGGTTTAGTTTTCATTCCAATCCCAAAAAAGGAAGGGGAACCCCCAAAATTTCAAACTACTGCCAATTGCCACTCTTCTCACATGCTAGTAAAGTAACCCTAAAAATTCTTAAAAGCTAGAGAAAAAAACATACCTAAAACTTGAGAGTGCCAAATTTTTTCAAGCGGGTTTTTTAGAAAAGGCAAAAAGAACCAAATCAGTTGCCAACACCACGGTTTTTCCATAAAAAAAGCAAGAATTTTCCAGAAAGACACTGTTTCTGTTTTTTTGATCATGCCATAGCCTTTGACTGTGTGGGATCACAAAGTTAAAATTTGGGAAAAAGAAAAATTTGGACTGGTTAAAAATTGGGAAAAAGGAGCCCCTCAAGCCTATGGGTTTGCCACCCTACTTTTTTTCCCTTAAATGCAGATTTCAGTCCCAGTCATCATTTTTTGGCCCAAAACTTTTTGCAACCTCAGGGACGGGCAGCACACCGGGTTTTCCCTGCCCAATCACTAACTCCCAAGCTTATCAAACCATGTTCATTAAATTGGTGTTTCCCATCCAACCATCTCACCCTCTTCACCCATTCTTTTTCCTCCCTTTTAATCTTTCCGAGTACACAGTTTTTTAAATTGATCATTTTCTTCAATTCGGTGGCCAAAGTATTGGGGGTTTCACTTCAGCACAGTTTTTTTTCCCAAATGAATATTCGGGACTGATTTTTTTTAGGTTTGACTGTTTGGGATCCCCTTTGGGCAAACCCAAAAGCCCTCTCGAGTTTTTCTTTGGGCCCCAAATTTTTCAAAAGCTTCAATTCTTTGGCATCTATCTCCTTTTTTGGCCCAAAACTCTCACATTGCACAA
Organism: Odocoileus hemionus; assembly: GCA_020976825.1. Taxonomy (NCBI): domain Eukaryota; kingdom Metazoa; phylum Chordata; class Mammalia; order Artiodactyla; family Cervidae; genus Odocoileus; species Odocoileus hemionus. Next base: position 22,248 of record JAJLRB010005295.1, on the reverse strand, counting down.
CCCCCTTCAAAAACCATACTTTGCTATAGGACCTTTGTTCCCCAAAATGATGTCGCCCCTTTTGAATACTTTTTTTAAAAGGTTTTTGGCATAGTTTTCTCTCAAAAACAAGTGTTTTTTAAATTTTTGATGGCAGCAGGTAAACATCCAAAAAGGGTTTTTGGGAGCCAAAGGAAATAGCCTTTTACTTTTTTCATTTTTTTCCCCCTTCTTTTTTCCATGAAATGATAGGATCAGATGCCAAGATCTTTTTTTTTTGAATTTTGATTTTAACCAGCATTTTCATTTTCCTTTTTTCACTTTCCATCAAAGGCTCTTTGGTTCCTCTTTTATTTTTTGCCATAAGGGTGGTTTAAATTTGAAATGCCCTGGCTACAATTTTTCTCCACAATCTTGTTTCCCCAACTTGGGGCTCAAACAGCCCAAATTTTTTTAAATGACGTACTAGGGAAAACCAACTTAATTTAAACTATAGTGATGATATACATACCCCCTTTCCCCAAATTTTTTGTACCATTTCTACATGCCCCGTTATATTTTTGTTTCTTGACCTGCACCCCAATTTTCCAGGAGACACAAAAAGGGTTTGGTCGGGTTTTTCCCCAAAGCATTTAAAATTTTTTCACATTTATTTTGATACACACAGTCAAAGGTTTTCATCCCAGTCATTGAAGAAGAAAATTTTTTGTTTTTTTTGGTTTGTTTTTTTTTTTTTCGGGAATTTCCCCCTTTTTTTCCCCTATAAAAACAAGGTATTTTTTTGAAATTTTTGATCCTGTTCCCCTCCCCTTTTTCTAAATCCACTTGTACATCCAGGAGTTCTCAGTTACAAACTGTTGAAGCCTAGCTTAAAAAAAATTTTGAGCATTCCCTTTGTTTAGCTTTAGGAATAAAGGGAAAATTGTACAGGGTTTAAACATTTTTTGGCATTTCCCTTTTTGGATTGGAATTAAACTGCCCTTTTTCCCTGCTGGGGGCCACTGATTTTTTTCCAAACTTTCTGGCTTTACTGAGTGAAAGCACTTTAACATATCATTTTTTAAGGGTTTTAAAAAAAACTTAGCTAAATTTTATCCCCTTCCTAACTTTTTTCCATAGAAATACTTCCAAAACCCCTCCTTTCCCAGATGTCTGGCTTTAGGTGATTTAGTGAGGGTTATTTTGGGTTCTTTAAAACCCTTTTTTTGTGCTTTTCCCTTTATGTATTTTTTCCCACTTTTTCTTAATACCCTTCTGCTTCAGTTGGGCCCCCTTTTCTTTTTCTTTCTTGGTCCATTATTGCATGAAATTTCCCCCTTGGTATCTCTAATTTTTCTTGAAAAAATTCTCCACCCTTTCCCATTCTATTTTTTTTTCAATATTTCCTTGCATTGTCATTTTAAGAAAACTTTCTTTTTTTCCCTTTGATAATTTTTGGGGCCCTCTGAATTTAGTTGGGTATCTATCCCTTTCCCCTTTTTTTTCTTTTCACTCTTTTTTTCCAGCTATTTGTAAGCCCTTTTTAGGCAAAAAAATTTCCCTCCTTTTTGCATTTCTTTTTCTTGGGGATGTTTTGACCCTTTTGCCCCCTAAAAATGTAAAACCCCTTTCTGTCAATAGGTCTGCAGCCACTCTACCAGATCAAATCTCTTGAATTTGTTGTCACTTCCACTGTATAATAAAGGGGGTTTTTGGTTTTTGGGAAAAAACCCTGAATGGCCAAGTAAATTTTTCCAAATTTCTTAAATTTTTGTCTGCTTTTTTTCAATAAAGGGGGTTTCATGATCTGAGCCATAGCCCACTCCCAGTCTTTTTTTTTTTGGTGATCGTATAGAGTTTCTCCATCTTTGGCTGAAAATAATATAATCAATCTGTTTGGGATATTGACCATCGGTTGATTTTCCATTGTAGAGTAAATCTTGTTTTGTTGGAAGTGGGTTATGCTAGCCCTTTGGGTTTTTCCCTTCTTAAGACTCTGTTAGTCTTTCCCCTGTTTAAATTTTGATATAAAAGGCCAAACTTACTTTTTCCCCCAGGTATCTTTTTCCTAATTTTGCTTTCCTGTCCTCTATGATAAAAAGGACAATTTTTCAGTATTAATTTTTAGTGGGGTCTTATTAGTTTTCCCCTGTTATTTTCAAAAAATACACCCTCATAAATGATAGAAAGGTAAAGACACAGGGGAAAAGGAAGAGGAAAATCCCTTTGTAAGGGGAGGCAGAGTTTTGGATTTTTGAAGTCATAACCCAAAAGAATGTCTGGATCCCTGAAAGGGCGGGAAAAGGAGGGGGGAAAAATTTCCCCCCAAAACCCTTTTTAAGGGAGATCGGGTCCCTTTGCCCACTTTCTTGGTTTTTGGGAAATTTTTATTTCTCCAAAACTTTGAGGGATAAATTTCTGTTTTTTAAACCTCAAAAATTTTTTGGTAATTTTTTACACAGCCCGGGAAACTAATACAACCTGAGAAAATTGATTTAAAAACCCTAAAAGCAATTTGGCCACTGGCATGAAACCCCAATAATTTAGGGGAGGGGAAATTTTCCCGTAACAGAGTAAGGGCTGCAGGGAAAACCAACCCATCCCTTTTCAAAATCCAAAATTTCCCAATGCCTTTTGTTTTTTTGTATGCTACTTTTATTTTACACAAATTAACTAAACCAAAATTAAAATTTAAATTTTTTCCCAGAAAAACTTTTAAATTTCACTAAAGGGAAAAGGGCCTACGTTCATTCAGTTCAAAGAAATTTGCTTTTGGGTTGTTTCTTTTTTGTTTTAAAAATGAGTGTTTTTGGGGTTTACCATAATACAAAAATTCTTTTCTCCTCCTAAACTCCTCTTTTCTTTAAAAAGCCACTCTTTTTTTGGTAACATTTTTAATTTTTTCCTAAATAATAGCTTGGATAAAGACAAATCTAGCTATTTTCACCCCAATTTTTTTTTTTTGGGGTTTCCCAAACCCTTTTCTTTTTCTTGGTACTTCGAAACCCCTAGGTCCAAATTTTTATTAAAAGGGTTGAATTGAAGGGAAAGGCAAAAATCATTCAATCATCCCCCGATTTTTTTGGCAACCCCAGGGATTTCCCCCCCAGGGAATCTTCCCCAACCCCAGAAAAAAAAAATTTAAAAAAAAAAAAAAAAAACCCAAAAAAAAAAAAAAAGGGTCTCCCACACTGCACGTGGTTTCTTTATTTAGCGGGAGCCCAAGGGGCCCAAAAATTTTTGGGAGTGGGAAAGTCCTACCCTTTTTCCCTTCCAGCAAAACTTCCTGACCCAGTTTCAAACCGGGGCTCCTGCTTGCGGGAGATTTTTTAAACCAACTGAGCTTTTGGGGGAACCTAAAGTGTTGAGATTAGCTCTGAAATTTCTCTATAGGACAAATTTTTTTACACATAATTTTGTGCAAAATTTTTTTTTTAAATTTTAAATTAAAAAAACTTTTTCTTAATATGCCCAACTTATGAATATTTAGGTTTAGAAGCTTACGGGTAAACATTTTTAAAGGTTTCCCCCCCACCTGAGGGTTTTCCCAGGTGAAAGGGTGGTAAAGAATCTGCCTGCCAATTCAGAGACCCAAAAAGACGGGGTTCAACCCCTGGGCCCGTAAAATCCCCCTGGATTGGGGAAACGTTCAAAAACCTTGGGCCGGGAAAATTCCATGGACAGAATTGGGTTTACACATAGGGGTAAAAAAGATTTGGGACACGACTGAGTAAAGGTGTGCATGCACAACACACATTTCTGAGATTTTCCATGCGGAAAGTTCTTTTTGCTCTTAAGAATAAAATTCTAAATTTTTTTTCCCAAAAAATTTGTAAAATATCCTAAAAAGGCGGGGTTTGGGCCCGCAATTTTATAGCAGCTTTTAATTTTCCATTCTCTTTTTAAAAATTAAAAGGAAAAAGAAATACCTTTGCCTATCAGTCAGTCCCTTTTTAAATTCTGTGATTTGTCTAAAATTTTTTCCTATTTTCTTTTTTTCTCTAGAATACAAACTTAAAAGAAGTTCGGAGCTTGACTAGGATTACTTGTAAAATTTTTCTTATAAAAAAAAACCCCTAATTGCTTTTATTTAAAAAATTTCCAAAACGTATATTAAATTCACTGAAATATTCTCAATTTTTTTAAGAGGCAAAAAATAAGGTCCAAACATTTTGCTTTAAAAAAAAAAACAAAACAAAATTTTTTTCATAGTGCCAAATGTGTGTGTGTGTATAAACAAACAAATATATGCACAGGGCCTCACAGTAGTAATTTTATTTTACTTAAACCCTTATGTATAACATTTTTGGGAGGATTTATCAGTTTTCCTTCTACAAAAATATTTTTTTATTTGGGAAATTTTTTAAAAAACCCAGAAAAGTTTACTAGAGCTTTTTTGTAAAAGAAGAAAAAAGGGTAAAAGATTACTCAAAGACCCCTACTAAAAGATGGAATGAAAAATAGAAAACAAAAAAAAAACAAAAACCAAAAAAACAAAAAAAAAAAAACCCTTCATTTACAAAAAAAAGTTATTTTTGGGACTTCTCATTTCAGTCAAAATATACAAAGACAAAAAATACACAAAGGGAAAAGTATATTTTAGTACTTAAAAAAGTCCCCCCGTTTTACAAAATGGTTTTAAAATTTCTAAAAGTTATTACTTTCTTAAAAAATTCATTAAAAAAGCCAGATATCCTTTTTCCCAAAAGATGTTCAATTCCCCCCACCTTTGGCTATTTATCTTTCCTAAAAAACTATTCTTTTGTATTATTGGGGTTTTTAAAAGTTCAAAATAGATAAAAATATCAAAACAAACATTCAACAAATTTCTGGGTTTTTCATTAATCCCTTTTGGAGAAAGACACTCTAATATTTTTTTTAACCAGAGATTAGGGATTTTTAGAAGGAATGTGCACACGCCCATATATAAAAATTTATAAATACAAGGGGCCTAAAATGTCGCACAGAAACTCTGCCAATGTTAAAGTGGCAGCCTGGGTGAGAGGGGGAAATTTTTGGGGGGAATCAAACATGTATATGTAACCTGAGTTTCCCCTTTTCTATCCCCCTGACACTAACACCACATTTTTTGACGGGGTATCCCCAGTACAGGGGAAAAAAAAAAAAAAGGGTTTTAAAAAAAAACTTTCTTTTAAATAAAACAAAAAAAACAAACCAAAAAAAAAAACCTTAATTTTTGACAAGCATAGTTGAAGGACTCTTCTACTTTTTTTGGCACCTGAATCAAGACCACTGAAAACTCTAGAGGGCAACTTCCCAAAAAAATTTAAATTTCCCTTTTACTCAAAAATTTAAATTTTAATGGGAGTTTGTTTGGGAAGTGGGATATATTTTCCCCATCATCAAACAAAGGGCCCTTCCTTTTCCCCTAAAACTTTAATTAATTTACTTTTTTTCCCAAAAAAACCCTAAATTGTTTTTTTAATCATTTAAAAAATATAAGTAAAGGAAAAAAACAAAACAAAATTCTTTTTTTTTCCTCCTATAAACTCAAATTTAAAAAATCATAAAAAATTTTTTTATTTTATTTTTCAAGGGGCCTACAAGCTTTATTTCATTTATGATAACATGTAAATTTTAATTATTTAACGTGCTAAAAAATCAATATTTTAATGAAAAGGATTTAAAGCATAAATTAAAATTTTTCCAAAACCCCTTTTTCCCCAAAGTTTAAAATCCCCCCAAAAAAGTCTCCACAAAAAAACTTTACAAAACAATTTTTTGTCCATTCAGGTGCTAAGCCCCAAACCACGAACTATTAAACTTTTAAACAACAGACAGTTCTCCCCCCCCACTTCCAAAATTTTAAAATTCCAAGAAACAAGGGACCCACTGATAATTTTCCATGAAGACCCTCCTTTCCATTTTGGTTTTTTCCCCCCCTATGGGCCTCACTTAAAGGAAAAGTGAATTTAATCTCCATGGGGGCTCTTTTTTAAGGCATAAATTTTCCCCTTTTTTAGGGGCCCCCCTACCCTAACAAACCCTTTCCTAAAGGGCCCAATCTTCTAATACCAAAACTTAATTACTAAATTTTAACATATGAAAATTTGGAAAAAAAAAGCATCACATTATAACAACATGTAAAATTTTTTGAGCACTTTAAAATAAATTTTTTTAAAAAAAAAAAGGGAAAAATTTCATTTCTGGCAAAACCCTTTTTAGTGAATGACAATGAAGAAATAATTTTTTTCTGAATAAAACCTATTTTTTTTTTATAGCCATTTTTGAATTCTATGTAAATTCAAATAGATGGAATGCAGATGCAGGGGTTGGGTTTGTGATTTAAAAAAGCAAAGGGACATATATTTCACTGAACCCCTTCTCGATTTATTTTTTTGTAGAAGCTCAAAACCCAGTTTAAAGGGGGAAAAAAATCAATTTAGTAAGTATATTTTCTAATAGAAAAACCCGATATAATAAACTTTTATGTTTAAAAAATATTTCATGAAAATTTAAATTTTAATGAGGGGAAGAATTTTTAGGAAAACAAACAGTAAAAATTTTAAAAGTAACCATTTTTCCCCTTAAATGGGGGAAATATTTTTTAAATTGCAAGGCAATTTATTTTTTTTAAAAAAATGGTAAATTTTTTAAAGAGGGACAAAGCGAAATAATTTTTAAAACATCAATGCAGGGGGCAACTTTTAAAGACTTTTACTTTATTAGTGATAACTAGGCCCTTTTAAAATTTTTTTATTCAATGGACATAGAAAGTTTACATATTCATTAAAATTTTCCCTTTGGGAAAATTTTCTTTTTTGGGAAAAGAAAACCCCATTAAGTTTGAATTAATAAATTTGAAACCATCAAACCTCTTGGGGGCAAAAACTCCCGTTAAATAAAAATTTAATTTTCCGTCCCCTTGTAAAAAATTTTTACTGTATTGGTTTTTTAAGGGAAAAAATAAGGAAAATGGACACCAAAAATTTTTAGCAAACATTAAAAAAATTTCCCGGAAAATACCTGCTAAGTTAATTCAGTTCCTAAAAGACTGCATTGAAATTTTTTGCCCTTTTTCCCTTCCCTGTCAATTTAAACCCCTTTGTCTATGATTATAAGTCACTGGGTTTTTTATATTGTTTTTTTTTATTTAGAATAAGATAAACTAAATTTTCACTCTGTGGGAAAGGCGAGGGTGGATGTTTCAAGAGAACAAACAACGAAACATTTTTATTATCTAGGGGAAACAAAATCACCACCCAGGTTTGGGGTGGGATGAGGGCAAGTGCTCGGACATGGTGCACGGGGAAAAAGCCAAAGGGAAACGGGGAAAAGGGGTGGGGGGGGGGATCGGGGATGGGGAATACATGGGAAACCATGGCTAATTCATTTTCCCAAAAATGAAAAAACCAATACAAAATTTTTAAATAATTACCCCAACTAATAAAAATAAATGAAAAAAAAAAAAATCAAGGGAACTAATAAAAAAACCACTGATAAATAAATCAGAAAAATTTTTCACAAAAAAAAAGTGATCTAATTTCAGGATCTGCCCCCAAGAATACCCCAAAATAAAAGCTTTATTTTTTGTTACATAACAAACTTCAACACTAACACTTTTTTAGTATTATTATAAACCTTCTCTCTTAATTTTTGTACATAAATTTGCACATTTAAAAATTTTTCAAAACAAAGCCTATGAGGTAGAAAGCTATTATAATCTCATTTTTTTTAACCAGGGAAAAGAAGTAGGAAAAAACAAAGTATCTTCAAAAATAGGAATTCACTAAATGTTGGAAAAAATTTTTCATATTGAATTGGGCCTGGGTTCTGAGTCTGGGGTCTTACCCTTAAATTTTCCTATCAGTTTCCACCATACAACCCGGAAACTGCAGACGGGCAAACACAATCTCTCTTTCTAGAGTAAGATGGCTTAAAATTAGTGCATTTCTCCCAAAAATCTTTAACAAAAATTTTTTTTTTCTTGCAACTTCCCATCCAAAATTTCTGCCTCACTTTTATTCTAAAGGGAGCTTTAAGTCTTTTTTTTATCTCAATCCATTCCTGAAAAGCAACTCCCCAAAATTTTCCCCCTAAGTAAATCCAGGGGTTTTCCCTTTTTTCTACCCCCTAGAAAACAAAAAGCACTGTAAACTTTTAACTTTTAATTTTTCAACTATCAAATTTATCCAACTTTAAAGAAAAACAATAAGGCAATTTCCAATTTATTTTTTTTATTGCAAACATTTGTCACATTTCAAGCAGAAAGAAAAAGCAAATTTAGAGGGGTCCCTGAGAAAAGGTTTCTTCTGAAGAAGAAAATGGGGTTTCCCAAAAAAATCCAAAGATTCAAAGCTTGATAAGGAATTTGATAAGTTGGGGGGAAACTCTTTTAATTATATTTTTACAGCATGCAAAAGAAAATTTAAAATTTTTCAGGGGGGGACATTTTTGTGAGTGAAGTTGATTATTCAAATAATCATAAAGTTTCAGTTTTAAATTAAAAATCTGGTTTAACAGTAAAAATTTTAAATTTTAGTGTTTTCAATACAAATTTTTTTTCCCCTGTTTAAACCACAGTATATTCAATTTACATAAAGAAATTTAAAAGATGAGAAATTTAGATAAAAATTAAAAAAAGGGGATTATTGCACACATTAGCATAGGAATGAAAATCAGGGGACTGTAGACCAAATTAAACGAACCAAGGCAGGGCCCACATTGGTCATCTTTCAGACAAGTATGACCTACTCAAAAGGGGACTTTAAAAATGAAGGGCCGAGGAGACTCCAGCTGACTTTTGAGTTTTTTTGTTCCTTTTCACCAACATGGGGAAAAAAAATGTATTAAAAATTTGAAATAAATTGAACTTGATAATATTTTTCCCCTTTAGCATTTTTAAGATTTTTCTACTAAAAAAAAATTTTGGGAATTGCTAGTAATTTTAGTTCTTACACTGCTTCTCATATTTTTCATTTCAAAGCCTTTTCCCCTTTCCCCATATAATGTACAAATTAAACAAAAAGGGAATTTTAAAAAAGGGTTTTACCCAGTTCCATCCCAAATATACCCATTTATTTCAAAATCAGTTTCATTCAGTCACTCATTTATGTCCAAAATCTTTTTGAACCCCCTGGACTGCAGTACGCAAGGCCTCCCTGTCCTCACAAACTCAAGGGGTTTAAATCAAACTCCCTGCCCATTGATTCAGTGATGCTAACCCAAAAACCCTCTCTTTTTCGTTTTTCCCCTTTCTCCTACCTCCCTTTAATCCCTTTCCCCGCACAGGGTCTATTCAAATGAGTCAAAATCTTTTTCATCAATGGCCAAAGTGTTGGAGTTACCCCCAACATCAGTGTTTCCAAAGAATTTCAGGGCTGATTTCCTTTTTAATAGATGGTTCGATTTTTCCCTTTCTGTCCCAAACAACTCTCAAGAGTTTTCCCCCAACCCCCACATTTCAAAAGCAAACAATTTTTGGGACTCAGCTTTTTTTCTATCCAATCTCCCAATCCACACATGACCACGGGAAAAAAAATAGCCCCAACTAATGGACCTTCGTTTTGGGGAAAATAATGTCTCTGCTTTTTTAAAAATGGTTTTAAATTTTAACACAATTTCTTCCCAAGGGAGCAAGCACCTTTTAATTTCATGGCTGCACTCCCCCAACGTTGGGAAAATTGGGAAATCCCCAAAATACATTTAATTTTTTTACTGTTTCCAATTTTTTTTCCCATGTATTTTTCCCCTGAAGTGATGTAATGGGTCCATGATCTTTTTTTTCTTAGTGTAAATTTTAAAGCCAACTTTTTTTTACTCTCCTCTTTTATTTTCAACAAGGGGGCTCTTTTGTTTTTTTACTTTCTGCCTGAGGGGTGGGGTCATCTCATACTAGGGTTTTTGATATTTTTTCCCACAATCTTTATTCCAGTTTTTTTGCTTTCATCCATCCCAGCATTTCTCATGATTACTCTTCATATAAGTTAAATAAGGGAGGGGAACAATAACGCCTTGAAATACTCTTTTTTTCCCATTTGGGGAAACCCTCTTTTTTTCCATGTCCAGTTCTAACCCGTTGCCTTCCCCGACCTGCATACAGATTTCTCAGGAGACAGGTCAGGGGGCCCCGGTAAATTTCCCAAACCCTTTCAGAATTTTTTTACATTTATTGTGATTTCCCCCAAAAAGTCAAAGGCTTTGGAATATCCCGTAAAGCAAAATAATTTTTTTTTTTTTCTGAAACTCTCTTTTCTTTTTTTTTAATGATCCAGCAGATGTTGGCAAAATTGAAAATCGGTTCCTCTGCCTTTTGGGAAAACCCTTTGAACATCTGGAAGTTCACATTTCACCACTGTTGAAAGCAGGCTTGGAGAAATTTTTGGCATTAAATTAATAGAGTTAAAGATGAGTTTCAATTGTGCATTTTTTGAGCAAATTTTTGGCATTGCCTTTCCCCTTTTGGGGGTTGGAAATTTAAAACCCGACCTTTTTTTAGTTCCCGTGGCCACTGCTGAGTTTTCCAAATTTGCTGGCATATTGAGTGCAAACAACTTTCACAGATCATCTTTCGGATGTAAATAGCTCACCCGGAAATCCAAACAACCCCCCCAGTACCTTTGTTTCATGTGATGCTTTTTTTTAAGGGGGGGGCCCCTTGACTTCACATTCCCGAAGTCAGGTTTTCTAAGGGGACCCGAAACACCATTTAAAATTATCTCAGATGGAAATTTTTTTGGGAAGTTCTTCGTGTATTCTTGCCAACCTTTTTAATATCTTTTGCTTCTGTTAGGTCCATATCATTTCTGCCCTTAAATGAGCCCCTCTTTTTCATGAAATGGGTTTCCCCTTTGGGATCTCGGGTTTTCTTGAAGGATCTCCCAGTCTTTCCCCTTGTACATTTTTCCCAATTTCTTTTCACTGATCTCTGAAGAAGGGGTTTTTTTCCTTTTTTTCCTTGCTATTATTTAAACTGCTTTAAAAAAAATATATTTTCCTTTTCCCTTTTTTTTTTTTTGCCCTCCCTTCTTTTCATAGCTTCTTAAGGGGGCCCCCTCAAACAGTCCTTTTGCTTTTTTTAACCCTTTCCCCTTTTTTTGGAGATTGTCTTGAATTCCCCTGTCTCCTTTTCAAAATCAAGAAAACCCCCGCCCATAGTTTGCCCCGGCACTCTGTCTATCAGATCTAGTCCCTTAAATCTGTTTCCAAAAAACCCCCGCATAATCTTAAAGGGTTTTATTTAGGTCATACTTTAATTTTATGATTTTCTCTCTTTTCTTCAATTTTTAAATCCCCGGGAAAGTGAAAACTCTCAGGTTTCTTAAAAAGTTCAGGAATTTTGACCAAAGTCAGCCTCAGTCTTCTTTTTTTTTACTGTAAGAGCTTTTTCCCTCTTTGGCTGCAAAAATAAAATCAAACTGGGTTTTTTGTGTTGACCCTCTGGTGACATCCATGTGTATAGTCCCTTTTCTTTTGTTTTGGAAAAAGGGGGTTTTTCTATTTACCAGTGTATTCTCTTTGGGAAAAAAGCTATTAGCCCTTTCCCTGCTTTCATTCTCTTTTTGGGGAAAAACCAAATTTTTCCCGGAATTTAAAAGTTTAAATAGGCCTTAACAAAACATGATATGAAAAAAAAGCTGGTGGAGGTGATGGAAAATTCCCGTTGAGATCTTTTAAATCTTAAAAACTGATCTGTGAAAATGCTTTTTAAAAACCCGTATGGGCCCGCAAATCTGGAAAAAATTTGCAGTGGGGCCCCAGGAAATGGAAAAAGGGGCAGTTTTCATTCCAAACCGAAAGAAAGGGAATGCCCCAAAAAATGCTCAACTACCACACAATTGCAAATCAAACTCACACCTAGGAAAGTAAAGCTCAAAATTCTCCAAGTCATCTTCCCAAAACTATTGAACCCTGGATTTTTCCCGATTTCCCTGCGGGGTTTTGAAATGGCAGAGAAACCAGAAAACAAATTGCCAACATCCACGATCATCGAAAAAGCAAGAAAATTTTTGAGAAACATCTACTTCTCCCTTTCCGAAACCTAAAACCTTTGACTGTGTGGATTTACAATAAACTGTGGAAAAATTCCCAAAAAGATTGGGAAACCGACCACCTGACCTTTCTCCCGAGAAATCTGTAAAACAGGGCAAAAAGCCAAAATTAAAAACGGACATAGAACAACAACCGATTACAAATCGGGAAAGGATTTTGTCAAGGCTGAAAATTGTCACCCTGCTTTTTTTAAATTATATTCAAATACATCACGGAAATGCCAGGCTGGATAAAGCACAAGCTGAAAACAAGATTGTTGGGGGAAAAATAACAATAACATTTAGTTTTTCAGATGATACCGCTCTTTTACAGAACTTAAAAAGAAAATAAAAACCCCTTGAAAGAAAATGGAAAAGGAAGAGTGAAAAAGCTGGGTTAAAAAAAACAACACTCAAATAACCACTATCAGGGATCCATCCCATCACTTCAGGGAAATAATAGGGGAAAAAGTGGAAACATTTGGGCCGGGTTTTTTTTTTGAGGGGTCCGAAATCCCTGCAGATGGTGAAAATGGGAGTCACGTGAATTTTAAAAAACACTTGTTTTCCCTTTTTTAAAAAAAGCCATGAAAAATCAGACAGCATATTAAAAAACAGAGGGATTACTTTGCCAACACAGGGCCACCAATTTAATGGTAAAAAAATTTTTTTCCCGTGTCCTAAAAATTTGGGTTGAGAGTTGGATATAAAGTAACCTGGTTTTTGAAGAAATAGATGCTTTTTAACCCGTGGGTGTTTAAAAACTGTTGCAAATCACTTGGACCCGCAAGGGATCCAAAAAATCCATCCTAAAGGGTTTTCAGTCCGGGGGGTCCATTGGGAAAGGGCTGAAACTGAAACTCCAATAATTTTTTCCACCTGATGCAAAGAACTTTAATTAACGAAAAGACCCGGGGGCGGGGTAGGGTTTAAAGGGGGAGAGGAAAGGGGGCCCACAGAAGCGATGTTGTTGAAAGGCATCACCAAAAAACAATTTGGGCTTTTACTTTCTGTAGGGTTTCCCCAAGTTGGTGATTTGGGGAGGGGAAAACTGGCTGCTTGGGGTTTGGGCGAAAAGTTGGGCAAAGGGCTGAGTAAAAAAACTGCCCGAACCGCAAAAAAACCCACAATAAGATAGGATTTTATACACAAAATTTTATAGCTATGTGTACCTATAAAGGTTGGGTTTTTTTGAAACACACACAACCTACACAATTTCCCTCTGTAAAACAGAGATGGCAGAAGTAACTAAAACTTTTAGCATAAAAAGGGAAAACCCGACCCCCGATTTATATTTTTTTATATTGTTCCTCAATAAAATGATTCAGAAGTCCTTGGGGAAATAGAAATTTTTTTGGGCTTTGGGGAAGAAACATGATGAACCTGGGTTTTTTTTTTTTTAAAAAACATGAATTAAAAAAGAAAAATTTTCAAAGTTAAACAAAAAGCTAGAAGATAGGGATATGTCAAAGGGGCAGAAAACCAAGCAAAAACTCCTGAAAGGGGCCCAAACTGGCCCCAATTTTAAAACCAAAAAAAAATTCAAAAAAAAATAATAATTTTTTCTATAATTAAATAACAGAATTATTGAATAAATAAAACCCAAAGATATAGACAAGTCTTCCATACAGAACAATTTTAAAATATTTATGTAGATATTGTGCCCTCAAAGTGGTGGGGCAAAAATTCAAAAACAAAAGAAAACATTATTTGCAGGTTTTTTTTCTTTTCAAATTGAGAATGTGGGAAAAAAAGAGTTGCTTTTATAGTTTTCCCCATACGGGGAAATGGGAAAAAGCCTGGGAAAAACCAAATTTTTACCTACTGGGTTTATTTTAACCCATGGGAAATGGACCACAGTTAACAAGCAGGGAAATTGGGGTTTTGCTGCCAATAAAACCCCAGGGAAGTTGTATATTTGGTGGAAAATTTTTGGACAAAATAAGTAATTATGGAAACTCCTCAAAAGAAATCAACAGGCAACCTGGGGGGGGGGGGGGGGGGGGGGGGATCTAAATCTATCAGAAAATGTATATGTGCTTTTTGAAAAGTAGTTAAATTTATGCCCTTTGGGAAAAAAAATCTAATTTAACTACCACACAGATTGGGGTTTCTCATCTCACCCAGCAAAAATGACAGACAAAAGACCCCCTTTAATGAAGACTTTCATTTGAAGGGAAAAGGGTGTTTTTTAACACTATAAAAATAATTATTGTTGAAAGCTTTATTAATCAATTTCCCCAAAAAGGGCAATGATGAGGAAACTGAGGTAATTTTTAAACTAGGGAAAGGGGGAAAATTTTCCCAAAAAATTTAGTTTTTTCCCAAGGGAAAATTTTTGACTCCGGTCTAACAATAAAACAGGACCAAAAAAAATAAACTTTGGGCAAAAGTTTCCCGAATGTACGCAGAATGTCCATGTTATGGGAATAAAAAATTTAAAAACTAATTTTTTGGGCCCTGTATAAACTAGTGAAACCCCTAAACATAAAACCCGTGTTTTTTTTATTTTGAGAATTTTGGGAATTTCAATTATTTTTTTTCTTTAAAAAAATTTGGGAGAATTTGCCAGGAAAAAACATCAGAGGATGAAATTTCCTTTTTTTGAAAGTTTTTTTATAAAAAGTTAAAATTTTCTTTTTTAGCATTTGCATTAAAAATATTTTCAAATTATTTTGGGAGGTTTCCCTTTCTGAAATAGGCAATTTTCATCCCAAATTTTCCCAAATTCCCTTTGGGAGAAAGCATTCATATTTTCACTTTTTCTTTAAAAAAGTCTCTCGGTTTTGTAAAATTTATTATTATTTAAATATTTTGTGGAATCTTTAATAAACCCGTCTTCATTTCCCGCTTTTCTTTTTACACTCATTTTTTCTTTCTACTTTGTTTTCTTCATTAAAAAAGTTTTTTCATTATTTCTGACTTTTAAAAAGAAAGCATTCATCTGTTTGGGGAAAAAAATTTGAAAGGACTGATCAAAACCCGCAATCAACTACAAAATGTTAGGGGTGGTTTTATTTCAGATCCCCTTTATCATTTTTAAAAAATGCCCCTTATTCCTTTTGTGTTGAATGTTTTTATTTTCCCAAAAAAAATGGGGTTCATTATTCCCAAATTTTCTTCATGTGTTTATTGAGATGATTTTTTTTTTTTGTTGTTTCGTTTTGTCTGATATATTTTTTTTAACTGATATTTTAAATTTTACTCCAAAACTTTCATTTGTTTGAAAAAAACCACGTTTTAAAATTTTTTAAAAAGAATGGAAAAAAAGTAATATTTTTTTCTTTAAAATGTTTTGGGAAGAAAAATTTCCCGTTGGGGGAAAATCGGGTTTTTTTTGGGGGTTTTTTAAATCATACCCCCACTTCCTTGCTACTTTGTCCCCATCCTCCTTTCTCTTTTTTTAAAAAATCATTGGGTTTTAAACTTTTAATTTTAAAAATATTAAGGGGGAAAAACACTGACTAACCCCCACCCCCTCTGGGGGGGGCCAAAAACCCCTAAATAACCATTTGCATGATTTTTTTTTACAACAGGGGAAACCTGTAAGGAACATGGAACTAACAAGCCACCACCAACCAAAAAAGTTTGGGAAAAGGGCAAAAGAAGACACCAAAATTTTCCCACCACCTCCCCGAATCCTTTTCTCTGGGATTAATTTTTGGCTGAACAAGGCAGGCATCACCAGGAAGGACTCTGAGTCCAAAAATGAAAGGGGTTTAAGGGCAAAACCCGGGAAACTAAACCCCTCACCATAAAACCTGAGACTTCGAGCCGTTTTCAGAATGTTTTTCCTGGTTCCCCTACCCTACTGCTCTCCACCCAGGGGACCCCAAACCCCAAAAAAATGTTTTGCCTTGTCAACTTGTGGCTCCTCAAAAAATTCATTTTTTGAGTGTTAGAAAAAGAGCCCAAATTTCGGGCCCTGGAAAGGTCCCCCCTTTCCTCCAACAAAAATCTTGAGCAAAAAAACTCTTCTCAAGATTTTGGGGAAAAAAATAGGGGGTTTAAAAAATCACCTCCTTTATTTTAAAAACCCCATTTTTACCAATATCCTCTGGGGGATTTTTAAAAAGGTTTTTTTTTTTTAGTTTTTCAGCTATTTCAAATTAAAGATAAGTTCGTGGGTTGGTGTTTTTAAAGTTTTTGTTTATTTTTCCTTTAAACAAGAATCATAATCTATAAAAAGAATTACTGAGAACTGTTTTTTAAGTGACAGTTTTTTATTTTAGAAAAATTTTGATTTTATAATATTATTAAAATTACATAAAAATAATACAGAGTTCTTATGAAAAACAATTATTGCCATAGTATATTACTTTTGTCACAATAAATAAATATTAGGCAATTTATATTTAGCTGAAGCATAAATCTTATCTAAATTTCCTTAATTTTAAAATGTCTTTTTTCTGCCCAAGATTCACTCTTGGATTTTACATACACTTACTTTTCATGTCGTCTTGTGTTCTTCTTTGTTGTAGCAGTTTCTTAGTTTATTTCTTACTAGTCAAGCAATTTATAAAATATCTTTTACTTAGGATTTTGTCTGATTTTTGTTCTCAGGAACTGGGTTGGATTTATAATTTTTGGGGAGGAAGACCCCAGAGGTAGAGTCTTTCTTGTTGTTTCCGGGGTACATGCCATCATCATGACTTTGACCTTTGTTGGTCATGATTATCACCTGCCTTTTTAGAAGGAAGTCACAGAGTAAAAGTGGCCTTGAGGCAGTGGGAAAAGTATGGCATTTCACTACCAATTTACTTTTTGTGACATGGAAAAGGAATTTTTGAGAATACTTAGGAACAACACTCCTAAGAGTGTTGCTTAGGCGATGTAACTCAAAATTCAGTTACTTGACAAAACTGAGTGACTGAACTGAACTGAAGGTTTAATCATCAATTACTTTATTATTTGGCACAATGTAGCAGATATATAGACTCCAGAATTTAATTGAAGCCTCTGATAATCAGAGAATGTTAACTCAGCTTTGTCTTGTTTTGTTTTTTTCCCCTCTGAAAACCACATATTTCTCCAAACTGAGTTTTTTCACAGCCCTTTTTTATTTTTTTTTTCCACAGTCTTTTTATAACCCCCTTAATACAATCACCAATTCCAAGCATTTTACATCTTTCTTTTTTCTGCTGACTGTCTTCAGGATCAATTTTTAAATTAGTGTCATTTCCATTAGCAAATAATAGAAACAAGTTGCAGATAACAAGGTAATAATAAAAATGATATATTAAAAGCCCACTTAAAAATTCATAAACCTGAAGAAGGCCCTGAATATCACTATTTTAAGTAAAAATGTAATTAGAGTAGCTTCTGAATTTCCATAATCAGGAAATGACTGTTTAGGGCATCTTTCTGGCCCACTTGTGTCTTTGAGATTTCCTCAATTTCAACTGAGAACGCCCACATTACTTATTTTCCAACTTGCAATCATGTGCCAATAAAATTCAATTGTGTGGGATCATTTATGATAATGTAAAATCACTAAAGGGGTAAAATGGTTCAATTCAGTCACGGGGACATTCTAGATGAGCCCAGGCCTGTTCAGGATCACTTATTGTCTTCATTTTGGGCACTTCTGTTTTCAAAAGCAGGCATGTAGGAATGTCTGGATCTGTTTACGAGTCTTATCCCAGCCTGTAGCATCAATCCATTTATCTAGATGAAGCCCTTTAGAAATTTCTGCTTCATTCTCCCTACACAGTAGAAATCCGCCGGGGAAGTGGAGTGTCAGGGCATAGCTTCTTTTCTAGTATGCTCTTACAAACAAGCTCAGGTCTCCAATAATTTCTGTTTGTTTGTTTTTTTAATGATGATACTATATCCATGACTTACAATAATTTTACCCAAGTCCAATTATCTTAAAAATCTCCTTTACTAGCTCTTCTAAGTTTTTCGGGGAGTTTTACTTCTTCCAAGTAACACAACTTATATTTCCCTTTTTCTAAGCATGTCCTTATTATGGTAAAACTTTCTACCTGATTAGTAATAAAGGTGAAAAATAATTCAAATTAAAGCTAGTGATGTGGTTGGGCTCAAGATGATGGAGTAGACAGATGTGCACTCATTTTTTCTTCAATAAAACTGAAATGACAATTAGCTATTGAACAACCACAGCAGGAGGATGCTGGAACACACCAGAAAGGTACACCATGCCCAAAGCTGAAAAAAAGTCACAGTGAGAGAGTAGAAGGGGTGCGTTTTATACTACCTAATGATGAAGGGCTCAATCCAGGTGAGATATAGAAATTAAAAATATATATGCACTCAAAATAGGAACCCCTTTTGATATGAAAGGCAGAAATTGATGTAACACAATGATAGTGTGGTGCTTTAACACCCCCTTTATCAATGGGCAGGTCATCCAGATATAATATTAGTAAGAAAAGAGAGGCTTTAAATCACACTTCAGGCCATTTTGGATTTAATTGATATTTATAGAGCATTCCATCCCAAAACAGAAGCCTACACATTTTTCTAATGTGCGTGAGAACATTTTCCCAGGATTGCCCAAATGCTGGCACAAGACAAGCCTTGGTAAATTTTAAGAAAATTGAAATCATATCAAGCATCTTTTTCTGATCATAAAGCTATGATTTTAAATGAATTATAAGAAAAAGAAAAAAAACTATAGAAAACACAAACATATGGCAGCTAAACAATATGCTATGAAAAAAACCAATGGATCACTGAAGAAATCAAAGAAGAAGAAGAAAAAAAAATAAAAAAACAACACCTAGAGGTAAATGAAAATGAAAGCACAAGAATCCAAAAACTACAGGATACAGGAAAAGCAGTTCTTTTCATATTTAAATTTTTTTTAATTGGAAAGGGTAATTACTTTATAATATTGTGATGGTTTTTACCATATATCAATATGAATTGGCCATAGGTATAAAACATGTCTCCTCCATCCTGAACACCCCACGCTACCTAACCTCCCTCCCCACCATATCCTTCATATTATCACAGAGCACTGGCTTTGGGTGCTTTGTGTCATACATCAAACTTGCACTGGTTACCTATTTTACACCTGGTAATGTATATGTTTCAAAGCTATTCTCAGAAATCATCCCACCCTCTCCTACCACTGAGTCAAAAGTTTGTTCTTTACTTCTGGGTCTCCTTTGCTGCCCTTCAGTAGGATCATCTGTTACGATCTTTCTAGATTTCATGTATGTGTTTTAATGTGTGGTATTTGTCTTCTCTTTCTGACTTACTTCACTCTGTACAATAGGCTCTAGGGTTTTTTCACATGATTAGAAAATGAAAAAAAATGCATTATTTTTATAGCTGAGTAATATGGCCGAAACTGAGAAGAACTAAAGAGCCAATCTTGATGACAAATGAAATGGGGAAGTTGAAAATGTTGGTTTAAAAGCTCAACATTCAAAAACTAAAGATCATGGCATCTGGTCCCATCACTTCATGGGAAACAGATGGGGGGAAAAAGTGGAAACATGTCAGACTTTATTTTCTGGGCTCCAAAATCACTGCAGATGGGACTACAGCCATGAAATTAAAAGACGCTTACTCCTTGGAAGAAAGTTATGACCAATCTAATATCATGTTTAAAAAGCAGAGACAATACTTTCCAACAAAGGTCCGTCTGTCAAGACTATGGTTTTTCTTCCAGTGGTCATGTATGGATGTGAGAGTTTGGACTGTGAAGAAATCTGAGGCACTCGATAAATTGGGATGCTTTTTGAACTGTTGGTGATGGAGAAGGACTCTTGAGAATTCCTGGGACTCCAAGGAGATCCAACCAGTCCCCATCCTAAAGGAGATCAGTTCCAGGGTGTTCATTTGAAGTGACCCCCCCCCCCCCTCCCCTATTTTGATGCTGAAGCTGAAACTCCAATACTTTGCCACCTCATGCGAAGAGTTGACTCCTTGAAAAAGACCTGATGCTGGGCGAGGGATTGGGGCAGGTAGGAGAAGGGGACGACAGAGGATGAGATGGCTGGATGGCATCACCGACTCGATGGGCCATGAGTTTGAGTAAACTCTGGGAGTTTGTGATGGACAGGGAGGCCTGGCGTGCTGTTGATTCATGGGTCGCAAAGAGTCAGGACATGACTGAGCAACTGAAACTGAACTGAACTGAATACATCCTTTTATTATTGATTTTTAAGGAATACCCATACTGTTTACAATAGTGGTTGCATTGGTTACATTCCTATTTAAAAGTGTAAGAGTGTTTCCTTTTCTCCACACCCTCTTCTGGATTCATTGTTTGTAGATATTTTGATGATGGTCCGTTTGGATAATTGTGAGATGATATCTCATTGTGGTTTTGATTTACCTTTCTCTAATAATGAGCAATTTTCTTTGTATCTTTTCATGTGTTTGTTAGCCAACTGTATATCTTCTTTGGAGAAATGTCTGTTTAGGTCTTTTTTCCACTTTTTTTTTTGGGTTGTTTGTTTTTCTGGTATTGAGTTGCAAGAATTACTTGCATGCTTTGGAGATTAATTTTTGTCAGTTTTTCTTTGTTATTGTTTTCTATAATTCTGAGGGCTTTTCTTTACATCTTGCATGTAGTTTCCTTCATTATGTAAAAGTATTTAAGCTTAAATTTGGTCCCATTTATTTTTTCTTTAACTTCCTTTACTCTGGGAGGTTGGTCATAGAGGATCTTGCTGTGATTTATGTCGAGAGTGTTCTGCCAGTGCTTTCCTTTAAGAGTTTTATACTTTTTGGCCTTTCATTTAGGTCTTTAATCCATTTTAAGTTTATTTCTGTGTATGGTGTTAGAAAGTGTTCCAAATTTGTTCTTTTACATGTAGTATAATAATTTTCACAACACCACTTGTTGAAGAGACTGACTTTTCTCCATTGTATTTTTGCCTCCTTTGCCAAAAATTAGGTGTCCATAAGTGTATAGATTTATCTCTGGGGTTTCTGTTTTGTTTCACTGATTTTCATTTCGGTTTTTGTGCTAGTATCATACTGTCTTGATGACTATAGCTTTGCCATGGAGTCTGAATTTGGGAAGACTGATTCTTTTAGTTCCATTCTTCTTTCTTAAGATTTCTTTGGCTCTTCAGAGTCTTTTCTGTTTCCAAACAAATTGTGAAATATTTTCCTCTAGTTCTGTGAAAATTACCACTGATAGTTTGGTGCAGATTACAATTGAATCTATAGATTGCTTTGAGCATTATCGTCATTTTCACTATACTGATTCTTGCAATCCAAGAACTTTGTATATTTCTCCATCTATTTGTGTCATCTTGATTTCTTTCATCAGTGTTTTATGGTTTTCTGTATACAAATGTTTTCCCTCTTTAGGTAAATTTCTCCTTAAGTATTTTATTCCATTTGTTGCACTAGTGAATGGGATTGTTTCCTTAATTTCTCCTTTTTGATTTTTCATTGCTAGTATGTAGCAATGCAAGGGGTTTCTGTACATTAATTTTATATCCAGCAACTTTATTATTAGCTCTAGTAATTTTCTAATGGCTTCTTTAGGGTTTTCTATGTTGAGAATCATCTAATCTGCAAGCAGTGACAGTTTTTTTCTTATTTTCCAATTTGGATTCCTCTTATTTCTTTTTCTTCTCTGATTGCTGTGGTTAGGACTTCCAAAACTATATTGAATAGCAGTGGTGAGAGTGGGCACACTTGTCTTGTTCCTGATTTTAGAGGAAATAGTTTCAATTTTTGCCACTTGAGGATAATATTTGTTGAGGGTTTGTTCTACATGGCTTTTATTATTATGAGGTATGTTTCTTTTGTTCCTACTTTCCAGAGAGTGTTTTATCATAAGTGGGTGTTTAATTTTTCAAAGCTTTCTCTGCAGCTGTTGAAATATTCAGATTTTTTTTTAATCTTTCAATTTGCTAATATGGTGTATCACACTGGTTAATTGTGTATATTGAAGAATCATTGCATCACTGGAGTAAAGGCCACTTAGCCATGATGTATGATCTTTTTTTTTTTTTTTTTGATAGAAAGATGTATGATCTTTTTAACATGCTGTTGGATTCTGTTTGCTAGAATTTTGTTCAGGAATTTTGCATCTATATTCATTAGTGCTATTGGCTTGTAAATTTCTTTTCTTTTTTTCTTTTCTTTCTTTCTTTTTTTTTTTTTTGTGGCATCTGTTCTGGTTTTGGCATCAGGTGATGGTGGCCCATGGAATGAATTTAGGAGTTTCTTTCCTCTGTGATTTTCTGGAAGAGTATGAGCAGGATACGTGTTAATTCTTTTCTAAATTTTTGGCAGAATTCACCTGTGAATCCATCTGGTCCTGGACTTTTGTTTTTTTGGGAAAAATTTTTTCTTTTAT
>JAJLRB010005294.1:0-23324 GCA_020976825.1 Odocoileus hemionus | reverse complement strand
AGACAAGAATACTGGAGGGTTCCCACTGCCTTCTAAACGCATAAATGAAAGGGAAAAGTAATCCTCAGTCGTGTCTGACTCTTCGCGACCCCATGGACTGCAGCCTACCGGGTTTCCTTGTACATGAGATTTTCCAGGCAAGAGTCCTGGAGTGGGTTGCCATTGCCTTCTCCAAATTGTTGTTGTATTAGACCTTAAATACTTCCCCCGCCTTTCTATTGATTCCATCGTAAGTGTAACATAGCTCAGTCCTTTTTTTTTGTTTGACAAGAAGTGGCTACTGTTTTTCTATTTTTTTTCATTTAAATGGCTTTCTATCTTTTCCCTCCCTCTTTTTCTTGTGTGTGTGTGTGTGCATGTGCATGTGTGTGTGTGCATTTTTTGGGTATATTTTCCCCCAAATCCATAGCACACATGTTAGAAGTCAGACAATTTTACTTCAAAGAGTAACAAAACTCTGGGTAAAAACTCTCATCTAATTAGTGGCGGTCTAGGGCAGATATTACCCCTAATCTACTCTAGATTTCTGAAATTCCAAGCAAAAAACCCCCTTTAATTTGGTTCCTAAATACACATGAGAAACTACATAAAGTACAGTTTAAAAAGTTGTAGTTCTTCATTTGAGTGTAGATTGTATATATCTACATTTCACTAAAAAATGCTAAATATAGAATGAGTTACCTTGCACATAGGACAAGAAAATATTTGATTATCAAACCCCAAAAAAGCAGTAGAGAGCATATTGTGACCCAGAGCTCTACCTGTGGGTTTAAGCAGTGCTCGGGTTGGTAGAGTCTTTTTTGAGCAGATATCTCATTTTTTTACCCTCTGAGTCTCACCCAGAAGAAATGACCATCAGGTCCCCATTCTTACACACTGTGTAAGAAGCAGGAAGGGAATGAGCATGCGTGTTTACTAAGTTTTGTGGGTCTGGTATGCTTTTCAGTGGCAAAAATTTTTGAGAATCGGATTTGCAGGTGCATCTGGTGGTGAATTTCTAAGGTGCATTGGGATTAAATTAAATTTTAATTGTGTGAGGCGGATAAATTAAAATTTAAATGTGATCGTTGAGAGAAGGAAGGTCATTAGCTATCAGTGAAGTGGATCAGTTTTAAGGCAGTTTTGTCTTTTAACTAGGGTGTGGTTGCTTACAATGTCTGTTAGTTTCTGCTGTACAAAAGTGTGACTCAGCCATCTGTATACACCCTACATCCCCTCCCTCACGGGTCTCCTCCCTTTCCCCGTCCCACTTTTCTAGGGGAACCACAGAGCAAAAGAGCTAGATCCACTGGCCATCTATTTTACACATGGTAGCACCCCCCTTCCCCTCTTCCTCACCCCCACTCCCCATGTTCACAAGTCCAGTTCTCTGATCTGTGTCTCTGTTCTTGCCCTGCACATAGGATCATCTGTACCATTTTCCAGATTCCAAAATTATATGGTTAATATACGATATTTGTTTTCCTCTTTCTGACTTACAGTACTTTTTAAAGCTTCTCGGGTGATTTCCCTGGGAGTCCGTCTTAGGTTCTCTGCACACCGTTCTGACAGCTGCCTCCCTGCGGTGGCAGCTCCTTGTGTTGGAATGACCCGTACATTTGTCTCTTTCTAGTCTTCTGGTGGGCTTTTCAAGCCAATAAAATATAAACTGACAAGCTGGCATTTTTCTATGAACACATATCTGCTGATGAAGACACCTGGTCGATTATCTGTGTTAGAGATGAATTAACTCACACTGAGAATAAACATGGAGAAAGGAAAAGGTAACCCACTCCAGTATTCTTCCTGGAAAAACCCATGGACAGGAGACTGGCGGGGTACAGTCCATAGGGTTGCAAAGAGTTGGACACGACTGCAGCAACTTGGCACTGCACAGAATAAAACAAGAAAGCAAAAGAAATCATAAAACTATATAATACAGGCCCACAATCCATCACCGAAACTACGGGAGGGGGTTTTTTCTTAAAATTTAAAATTTTTCAAAAAAAAAGAAAAGATGCTTATTCTTTCCCAATATTTCAAAATTCCTCTGGCGGGTGGCCCACCCCCCATAAATCTAGGGGGAGGTTTTTCATAGAAGAAAACCGGGCCCGGGGTTTTTCCTGTCAATGAGTTACAAAAAAAAACTTTTTTTTTCAAAGTTTTTTTTTTCTGGTCTTGGATGAGAGATTGTGGCTCTGTGGTGACTCCCCCGAGGGTTTACAATCATTAATGAAGCTTTGGCCTGCTTTGATAAAGCCTCTACAGCCATAGCATGTCCTTTAAAAGAACTTTTTCTTCTATAAAGGAGCTGAAAACCCTGGGGCCTCAAAATAGGACTCCTTTGGGGCCCTTTTTTCTTTTTTTCGGGCCTGTTCCAGGAGCAGGGGGATGGTAAGCACCCAAAAACCGCTCAGGGAACCAAGCCCACGGCTCTCTTCCCCCCAACAGGTAGGGGCAGCAGTGGTTTCTCTTCTTTAAATCATTGTAGGCAAAAAGCCGAAAGGTATCTTTTCTCCTTTTTTGCACCCCCCTCAATTTTCCCCATCTCCCCCAAGCCCCCTCTCCTCAGATGAAGGTTTGCTCAGACCTGCAAACCACGCCCTTTTTTTTTTACAATCCCTTGCAGAAGACATTGTTTGCAGGGGTTTTTCCTTTTTTCCTTTTTAAGTTTTTAAACCATTTTTGGAAGACAATAAAATGTTGGCGCCTTCTGATGGAGCACATAAAAACATTCGAGGGGTTTTGGGGCCAGCAATTTCTGCAGCAGCAAACTTGTGGCCGCTCAAATTTTACCCAAAATTTATGTACCTGGGCCAGGAATTTTTTTCTCCTCTTTCTGAGTCTTTCATGACACCCGATATTTATTTCATATTTTATTTTTTTCCGAATTTAAAGTAATTCCCTTTTTTTTTTCAAAAAAAATCCAGAGTTTTCTCTCAATTAATTTGTATGTTTTTGCCCCCCTGGGGAATTTTGGGTTACAGCCCCTTTTCCCTCATGGTATGGCTCAAAACTTGGTTAGATCCCGACACTGCAAAGACCTTTTGTTTCCTTTGTTTTTTAAATATATTTTTATTGGTGGTTCCTCAAATGTCATTCCTTGGAAAATCTTATTAAAAGATCTTGACTGTAAGACAGAAATAAAAAATAGAAAGAGTACGAATTGGATTTTTAATTCTAAGTTCCCCTAGGGTTGGGTTTCCCCTCTGCTTTTCATCTTAGAATTTTACTAATTCTATTTAAAATGGAAATTATTAGGGGGGTTTAAATGGACAAATGGGTTTAAAATATGAAATAGGTTCTATTTAATGGGGAACCCTCAGCAGATTTTTTAGTTTAATCTAAAATTGCCTTTTCTTTTAAAGTTTTTCATTTTTTGTCAAAACCGTTGAAACATGAACATTTTTCCCAAAAAATCTTCTGGGTGAAAAATCCCAAAAAAGACTACATCACAGCACGGGGGGCTTTTTAAGCTTTTTGGAAAAAGAATTTTGCCGGCAATGGGGGGCCCCAGTTTTGATTCCGGGGTCGGGAAGACCCCCGGGAGCAGGGATGGGGCTACCCACTCTAGTTTTTTTTGGGTTTCCCCTTGTGGCTCAGCTGGTAAAGAATCTCCTGCAATGCAGGAGACCGGGTTCATCCTTGGTTGGGACAACCCCCCGGGAAAAGGGAAAGGCTACACACTCCAGAAATTCGGCCTGGGAATTCCCTGACTCTTACCCAAAGGGGTCACAAAGACCCAACACGACTGAGAGACTTTCATTTTCACATTTCATGCTTTAACCTTTTCCCCTTTGACCAGCATCAAACCCCAGCTTTGGCAGCATGGAGTTTCAACCACTGGCCCAAAGGGGGAACCTCCCAGAAGCCCTTTTAAAAGAGATGGGGAAGTGGGGCCCAAAAGAGACACTTAAAAGTTTTTCCCTGAGGCCAGGAAATGGTTTCAGTCCCCCTTTAACTTCTGGACTGGATGAAAAAAAATCAGGCTGAAAAAATTCAAAAATGAGAAAAGCTCGATCATTTGAAACCGGGCTTTAATCTTTGGGGAAAACGGGAAAATACTCACACCAAAAAAACCCCAAAAGGGTTTTCTTAAAGGATAGGGCCAAGGGAAAATAATAACAAATGTTTTTTGAGAAGGGCACCTGTGAAAAAGTAGGGGGTTTGTCTTTTTTATTTGAAGACTTGATTTTTCGGAGCACCCTTTTAAAAGGTTACACCCCCTCCAGGGACTCTATAGCACTTGTGGGATGCAGGAAAAATAGAGGTGAACCATCTTGATCCCCTTCTCCCCAAAAAGTTTTAAATAGTTCAGGGATCTTTCTATTTCAGCCAGGGTCAAACCAGTTCTCCCAAACCCCGGGAAAATTTATAAATTTAGCATTTTCCTAAAAGCCCATAAAAACTATTGAAACCAGAAATCCCCAAATAAAGCACTTTGGACGTGTTTGATTTGAACAAATTTAACTTTTTAGAAACTTCCCCACCTGTCTTCTTTTTTCACTGGGCAAAAAAAGATTATATTCGTAATGTGAAAACTTATTGTTTTAATTTGAAAAGTTGTTTTTCCCCTTGTTAAAATTTGTTAGAAATGAAAGGGGTTGATTTTCCCTTTTCCTATTTTCAAAATAGAAAATAAACCTATTTTCATCTAGCCAATATTTTGGGAAAACACATTCTAAAGTAAAAATATCTCCTTCTAGGGGGAAGGGGAAAATGTTAATATAGCCCTTTTAAAAAAAAATAAATTTTTTTTGGGTTTAAAAGTCTACTTAAACCTTTTTTTTAAAACCAAAGGGGCTTCTATGAGTAAGTAAAAATTTAAAAAATTTTCATTCACATTTTCCAAACAAATCATTGCAAAACTGAGAAAAAATTTTTTCCACCACTTAAAAGGGATGATGTTTCGATAACTTAATTTTTTTTGCGAGTAAACTCAGTAGCAAAAGTGAGAAGGCAATGGAAAACCCCACTACATTTCTTTTTGCCGGGGAAACCCCAGGGACAGAAACCGGGAAAGACTATGTCCAGGGGTCGCTAAGAGTGGGACAGGGACTGAGTGATTTTCACTTTCACTTTTCATTTTGATGCACGGAGAAGGAAAGGCAACCCACCCCAGGGTTTTCCCGGGAGAATCCCGGGGGGGAAAAACCGGGGGAGCCGGGTGGCTGCTGTCTATGGGGTGGCCCCGATTTGGGCCCACGATTGAAGCGCCTTGGGCACACAGAAGCATAAAATTTTTTGGGGGGTAGGTTTTGAAATAGGCTTTAAAAAAATTTTTAACAAAAAAAATTTTCAGTTTCTAGAATGGGAAACACAAAAGCCCTAAATTTCCCCTCCCCCAATTAAACCAAATTTTTTAACCATTCCCCCTATTTTCCATCTCTCTCTCTCTAAAAAATACAAATTTTTTTTTTCCCAAACCCTTCAAAATTTAAATTTCCCAAAAAGTGTGATCCCTTTGTTACCTCTAAAAAATTCAACCCTGTATTTTTTTTAAAAAAAACAAGAAGATTTTCCTGACATAGCCCACAAAACCCCATCCAAATCAGGAAATTTTCAGTTTGCACAATCTTTGGTTCACAGGCCCCCACTCAAATTTCGGGGGACACCCCAAATTGTTTGTCCTTAAAACCCCAGAAACATTTTTTTGTAGGAAGCGGCATGCTTTTTAGTCCCCTTTAAAAATTTTGGAATCCGTTAATTAGTCTTCTCTTTTTCCCCCTGGGGCCCCAGTTGGTAAAAAAATCTCCCCTGCAACATTGGAGACCGGGTTAAAAACCCGGGGTTCGGAAAAAACCCCGGGGGGGGGCTGGCAACCCCTCTCCATTATTCTTGCCTGGAAAAACCCCCGGGAAAAGGGACTTTCGGGGCAAACATTCCCTCGGGTGGGTCCAAAAAAATTCGGACACAACTAAGCAAATTTTCCATTTTGGGCTATCTTCTTTTTCTTGACATTTTTTGACATGTTAAAAGCCAGTTACTTCGAAGAACGCCCCCCATTTTGGGGGTTTGTCTGATGTTTTGTCAGTACATTGTTTTGAAAAATTTTATCATCAGATTCAAGAAAAACCCAGGAATATCACAAAAATGACTCTGTCTCTCATACATAAAATCACGGGACGCGATGCTGATTTTTTTTTCTTTAAATTTTTATTAGTTGGAGGCTAATTATTTTTTGCAAAAATTGTAGGGGGTTTTTTGAAAAACATTGACATGAATCACCATGGAGTTACACTGATGTTGTTTAAAAACTTTTAAATTGGTGATGTTTTTTTTTTAAAAAAATTTTTAATTTTGGGTAATGGGTGAAGCGGGGAAAATTTAACAAAAATGTTTTTGGGGGACCAAGATTTCAGGTTTTTGGAAAAAAAGGGGAAAAGGGGGGGGACTTAAGGGGGAAACGGAACATACACGGGGGGGATCAATTTTTTCCCCCAAAACTGCCCTCCCCCCCGGGGGGGATTTGCCAAATTAACACAAGCGGGGGGAGTATCCAGGGAGATTATACAGAGTTCCATAATTTGGCCATACCCCTTTTTAAAATATACCAGTGGGGCACAGTAAACCTTCCAAACCCCCAAACAACCCCTTTTTTCCACCATTTTTTCCCTGCAGCAATTTTAAATTCCCTCCAAAGGGTCTGTAAAACTCTTGTTTTTGCTAAGTCCCTTTTAAATCATTTCTATTTACTTTCCACCCAAAGGATGCCCAAAACTACATTCTCCTTCTCTGTGGCGATGTTGAATTTTTGTCATTTGGTTAAGTTTGGTATTTTTGGGGTCTTCTCAGTAAAGGGGGTTTCTTTTTTAAATTTTTTATTAGAGTAAATTTGATTTTAAAATGTGGGTTAGTTTCCCCGTAAATTTAAAAAGTTTTTTGTGGGGGAATTAAAAAATATTGAAAAGTAATTCTTTACAATGTTAATAAGTATTTTGCGGGATATAGTTTCAGTTCATTTTCAGTTCATTTCGGGTCACTCAGTCATGTCCCCCTTTTTTAAGACCATAAAAATACAAATTTCCCCAAAATTAAACCTTTATCCTTTAAATTTGTGGCATCTACAATGCTTTTTCCCTGACCTTTAAATTATTAACAGGCGGAAAATTTAAAAATTTTTTATTAATTATAAAATGCTACCATTCCTTCTATCCCACATTAAATTGCATCCAAATTTTAATAAAGGCAGGTTTTCCCCTTTTTTATCTATGTAAAAGTTTTGGCTTAAAGGATTTTAAATTTTTTATAAAAATGATTATCATCTTCTACTTTTATTTTTTAATTATTATGCTTAAGCTGGCCCAAATTTGGCCAGTGAGAGCTTTTTTTTTTCTTTTCTAATTCAAAGTCCCAGGGTTTTTTTTTTTAATTTTTTTTTTTTTTTTTTCTTTTAATTTTTATTAGTTGGAGGCAAATTTTTTTACTTTAAAACCTTTGCAGGGTTTTTGTCATACATTAAAATGAATTACCCATGGTTTACATGAAATTTCCCCACCCCGGTACCCCCCCCCACCTCCCTCCCCAAACCCAAATTCCCCCTGGCTTCCCAGTGCCCCGGGCCCAAGCACTTGTCTCATGCATCCAACCTGGGCTGGTGATCCTTTTTTTCACCCAGATAAAATACATTTTTCGATGCTTTTTCCCCTTGAAACATCCCCCCCCCTCGCCTTCCCCAAATGAGTCCACAAGTCTGTTTTTTTAAAAACATCAAGTCTGTTTTTCTTTTTTTGCATATAGGGTTAATCCTTTTTTACCTTTTTTTTTCAAATTTTTCCAAATATATTTTGTGTTAGTATACTGTTGGTCTTTATTTCTGGTTTAACTTCACCTGAAAAAGGGGCTCCAGTTTCATCCTCCATTAAAAAACTGTTTCCCAATGAATTTTTTTTTAAGGGCTGAGTAAAAATTCCAGGGTTTAATATGTACCCCACTTCCTTATCCATTCGTCTGCTGAGGGGGGCATCGGGGTTTTTTCCCAGCCTGGCTATGAAAAAACATTCTGCAATGAACTTGGGGTACACGTTTTTTTTTTAAAAAGATCTGGTTTCCTTGGTGTTTAGGGCCCGAAGTGGGATTGCGGGGTCATATGGCAGTTCTTTTTCCCAGCTTTTTTTAAAAATCTCCAAAACTTTTTTTTCCCATATTCCCTTGAAACAATTTCCCTTTCCCCCCAAACATTGTAAAAAGGGCCCCCTTTTCTCCACACCCCCTCCAGCATTTATTGCTTGTAGATTTTAAAGGATAGCAGCCATCCTGACGGTTTTAAGGGTACCTCATTGGTTTTTTGTTTTTGCTTTTTCCTCTAAATAATGAGAAATGTTGAGCATTTTTCCATGTTTTTTTTCCCCATCTGAAAGCCCTTTCCTTTGGAAAAAAATTTTTTTTGGGCTTTTTTGGCCCCATTTTTTGTTTGGGGTCTTTTATTTTCGGGAGTTGAGCTGAAGGATTGCTTGAAAATTTTTTTTAAATTTTAATCCTTTGTCTTTTTGTTTTCTTTGCTATTTTTTTCTACCCAATCTGAGGGCTGTCTTTTCCCCTTCCCTTATATTTTCCCTTTTGTTGGGGCAAAAAGGTTTTTTAAGTTCCCAATTGGGTTTCCCATTTGTTTATTTTTGTTTTTTGTTTCTAAAATTCTGGAGGGGTTTTCCAAAAGGGGATCCTGCTGTGATTCATGTCGGAGAGTGTTTTGCCTATGTTTTCTCCTTTTTTTTAAAGGAGTTTTTTTTTTTTTTTAAGGTTTTTTTGGTTTTTTACCTTTAAAAAAAAGGAATTCTTTTAATTCCTTTTCGGAGTTTTAATTTTTTTTTTTGTTTTTTTTTTTTGGGGCGTTAAAAAGGGTTTTTCTATTTTAAATTCTTTTACGGGTGGTTGCCCAGTTTTCCCAGCCCCCACTTGTTAAAAAAGGTTGTTTTTTTTTCCATTGTTTTTTTCCCCCTTTTGCCCCCTTTGTCAAAGAAAAGGGTTTAACCAAGGTTTTGTGATTTATCTCGGGGCTTTCTATTCATTCCATTGATCTATACTTCTGCCCTTGTCCCAGAAACCAAACTGTTTGAGGGACTGGGGGCTTTGTAGTAAGCCCTGAAGTCGGCAGGTTGTTTCCTCCATTTTCCATTCTTCTTTTTTTCCAAAGTTTACTTTGGCTATTCGGGGTTTTTGTATTTCCAAAACAAATTGTAAATTTAAAATTTGTTCTATTTCTGTGAAAAATATCTTGGTACTTGAAGGGATTGCATTGAATCTATAGATTCCCTTTGGGGTAGTAAAGCCTTTTGACAATTTTGATTTTTCCCAACCCAGAACACGGGAATTTTTCCCCAAACTGTTTTTTCCCCCCTTGATTTCTTTCATAAAAGCTTTTTTAAAATTTTTTCTATGTAAAAGGTTTTTTGTTTTTTTAAGAAAATATACTCCTAAGTATTTTTTTCCCTTTTTGTTGCAATTGAATGGTATTGTTTCCTTAATTTCTCTTTCTTTTTTTCCTCTTTGGTTTGTTAAAGGAATCAAGGATTTTGTGTGTTAATTTAAAACCTGCAACTTAAACATATTCGTTGATTAGCTCTAGAAATTTTTCGGTAAGTCTTTAGGGTTTTCTATGTAGAGGATCATGTCTTTCTGCAAACAGAGAGATTTCACTTCTTTTTTTTCCTTCTGGATTCCCCTTTTCTTTTTTTTTTTCCCGGGTTGCTGTGGCCAAAATTTCCCAAAAATATGTTTAATAGTATGGTGAGAGGGGCCCGCTTGT
This sequence comes from Odocoileus hemionus, assembly GCA_020976825.1. Classification (NCBI taxonomy): domain Eukaryota; kingdom Metazoa; phylum Chordata; class Mammalia; order Artiodactyla; family Cervidae; genus Odocoileus; species Odocoileus hemionus. Next base: position 13,600 of record JAJLRB010005294.1, on the reverse strand, counting down.
CTTTTTCTTGATTTTTAGGGGGAAAAGCTTTTTAATTTTTTCCCATTGAGGGTGATTTCCTTTTTTTTGGGTTTTTTCATATATACTTTTATTATTTTTAGGGATGTTTCCCTTTTATTCCTGCTTTCTGGGGAGTTTTAATCATAAATGGATTTTTTGAATTTTTTTCAAAGGCTTTTTTTGCATCTATTTAAAAATCCCAAAGGGTTTTTTTCTTTTAATTGTTTTTAAAGTGGTATATTACATTGATTGATTTGTGGATATTAAAGGGAAACCTTCATTCCTGGGGTAAAGGCCCCCTTGGCCCGGGGTATGATTTTTTTAATATGTTGTTGGGTTCTGTTTGCTAGAAAATTTTTTTAAGGGTTTTTTTCATCTATGTTCATACAGTGTAATTTGGGCTGCAGTTTTTTTTTTTTTGTGGCAACTTTTTCTGGTTTTTGGAAATTTGGGTGATGGTGGCCTCATAAAAGTTTGGGAAATTTACCCCTTCTGCAATTTTCTGGAAGATTTTGATTAAAATAGGTTTTTAGCTCTTCTCTAAATTTTTTGGGAGAATTCAGCTGTGAAGCCATCTGGTCCTGGGGGTTTTTTTTGCGGAAGATTTCTGATTAAAAGTTTCAAATTTTTCCCTTTCTTGTGATGGTTTGTTAAGATCTCTAATTTTTTCCTGGTTCAGTTTGGAAAGTTTTTTACTTTTCTAAGAACTTTCCATTTTTTCCCAAAAGGGCCCTTTTAATTGGGATAGAGCTGCTGGGAGTAGGGCCTTTTGTCCTTTTTTAATTTTATGTTTCTGTTTTTAATCCCCTCCATTTTCGTTTCTAATTTTGTTAATTTTGGTTCCCTTTTCCCCTTTTTTTCTTCATGAGTCTTCTAATTTGGTTTTTTTCCCAATTTTTTTTATTTTTTCAGAAAACCAACTTTTACTTGTTGATTTTTGCTATGGTCCCTTTATTTTTTTTTGCAATTTTTTTCTGCCCTAATTTTTTTTAAAATTTTTTTTCCTTCTACTAACCCGGGGTTTTTCATTTTTTCTCCTAATTGGGTTTTGGTTTTAGATTTTGGTAATTTATTTTTACTTTTTTTTTTGGTTTTTTGAGTAAGCCCGTAATGCTATGAACCTTCCCCTTTGGGACTGCTTTTTTTTTGTCCCAAAAGGTTTTTTGGGTTTTGTGTTTTTTATTTCATTCATTTCAAAGCATATTTTTATTTCTTTTTTGATTTCTTCTGTGATTTGTTGGGGTTTTTCAGAAACGTGTTATTTAGCCTTTATATGTTTGAATTTTTTAAAAATTTTTTTCCCGTAATTTAGAAACAATTTTTTACTGCACTATGGGCAGAAAAGATGACTGAAAGGGTTTTAATTTTTTTGAATTTTCCAAGACCCAATTTATGGCCCAGGGGGGTGAACTAATTTTGGAGAAGCTTCTGTGGCACTTGAAAAAAAGTGAAGTTTATTGTTTTTGGGTGAAATTCCTAAATATCAATTAGGTCTAGCTGGTCATTATGTCATTTAAGGTTTGTGTTTCCCTTTTTAATTTTCGTTTAGTTATCTATTTCCCTAGTTTTGAGTGGGGGATTAAAAACTCCCAATTATTTGGGTTTCTATTAAATTTCCCCCTTTCTACCCCTTTTGCGTTTGCCTTTTCCTATTGCGGTGGGGCCCCCATGTTGGGTGCATATAAATTTTTTAATTTTTTATCTTTTTCTTTGGGTTGGGTCCTTTGATCCCTTAGGTGGGCCATCTTTTTCTCTTTTCACAGCCTTTTAATTTTTTAAAGTCTATTTTTTCTGGGTAAAGATTAAAATTTTTTACTCCTGCTTTCTTTGGTCTCCCCTTTGCATGGAAAAAATTTTTTTTCCCCCCGCCCATTTTAAATTTTTGTCTGTAAGTGTCCCTTTTTTTTGAGGTTTGGGGCCCCTTTTTAGACAGCATATATAGGGTCTTCTTTTTATCCATTCAAACCCACCTTTTTCTTTTGGTTTTTCATTCAACCCCCTTTAACATTTAAAGGAAAATTTTTGATAGGGATGGTCCCGTAGCCAAATTTAAATTTGTTTTTTGGGGTTCACGTTTAAACCACCTTTCGCATTTCCCTTTTTAAGGGAAAATCCTTTAGTATTTGTTGAAGAGCTGGTTTGGTGGGGGCTTGGAAATTTTCTCAGCTTTTGCTTGTCTGTAAAAGCTTTTGAAATTTTCCTTCATATTGAATGGATCCTTGCTGGGAAGTAACCCGTTGAGGTTATTCTCTTTCATTACTTTAAGTATGTCCTGCCATTCCCTTCTGCCTGGAGGGGTTTTTATTGAAAGATCGCCCGTTTTTCCTTTTGGGGGTCCCTTTGTGTGTTATTTTTTGTTTTTCCCCTTTCTGCTTTTAATATTTGTTCTTTGTGTTTGATCTTTGTTAATTTGATTAAAAAGTGTCTTTGGGGGGGTTTCGCCTTGGGGTTTTTCCGTTTTGGGGCTCCCTTGGGGGGTTTTTTGGACTTGGGGGGCTATTTCCTTCCCCTTTTAGGGAAAATTTTTTAGCTATTAACTCCTTGAGTAACTTCTCATGGCCTTTTTTTTGTCTTCTTCTTCTGGGCTTTTCCAAAGATTCGAATGTTGGGGGGGGTTTTTACATTGTCCCAGAGGGCCCTAGGTTGTCCTCATTTCTTTTGATTCTTTTTTTTTTTTTCCTCCTGCTTCATTTTTTTTCCCCATTTTACTTCTACCTCACTTACCTATCTTCTTCTCCGTTATTCAAATCATGGTTCCCTCCAGAGTGTTTTTTTATCTCATTTATTGCATTTTCATTTTTAAAAAGACCTTTTTTTTTTTCTTCTAGGGCCTTTTTAAACCTTTCTTGCTTTTTCTCCATTTTTTGGGCTCCAGTCTATTTACTGTAAATCCATTTTGTTTCAAGATTTTGGATCAATTTTTTTTATCATTAATTTTAAATTCTTTTTTAGGTAGATTTTCCCCATCTCCCCCCTCTTTTTTTTTGACTTGGGGGGGGTTTTTTTCAAAGTTCCTTTACCTGTTGGGGATTTTTCCCGCCTTTTCCCTTTTTGTTTTTAAATTTCGGGGTCTGGGGTGGGGTTTCCCGTATTCTGGTGGCTGTGGTTCCTTTTTTTTGGGGAAATTTTTTAAACCCCTGGGTGGGGGTTTGGGCGATTGGTTTGTCAAAGGGTTTTCCCGGTTAGGGAAACTTTGTCCAGTGTTTTTTGGGGCGTGGAAAAAGGATTTCTTCTCTCTGGAGGGGCAATGGAGTTTCCAAATAAAGAATTTTTGCGATTGGTCAAAGTGTTTTGATGTGACTTTGGCAGCCCTTTTTGTTGGCAAAACCCGGTTTTGTTTTTCCCGGGGTTTCTAAAGAATTTTTCGTGGTAAAGTCTTTTTTCTGGACCTTTTTGGGTCTTGGTGGGGGGCTGGTTTTGGGTAGTATGGGACCTTGGGTGGTCCTTTTTTTTAATGTTCCCTTTTAGTCGGAGTTTTTTTGGTTTTCCCCAGGTTTTTGGGCCCTTTAAATCCCTGCCCTGGGTTTCAGTTTATTTTCCCAAAAGTCCTCAAGAATTCTCCAACTATACGCACGATAATAAAAACTTCAGGTTAAAAGGTGGGAAAAAAATTTTCCCCCCGTGAGGGAAAAAACCAAAAAAGGTTTACAGAGTTAAAATGAAGAATAGGGGAAAGGGGAAAAAAGGGGAAAGAGGTGGAGCAGGAGGAGAAAAAGGGGGGCCAAAGGAGAGGACAGATCTACACGGGTTTTCTGTTCCCAAAGTTTTTTCTCTGAGCCCCCAAAACCCACAAAGATTCCCCAGAATTGGAATTGGGGAAAAGAAGGGGGAAAAGGAAATAGAGGTCTTTTTGAGGGAGAAAACAGAGAAATCAAAAATGGGGGAGAGAAAACAACACACCCCTGAAAAGAAATGGGAACGAAATTGAATTTTTAAATTCCAAAATTTATATCACATACTAAAAACAAAAATTTTAAAAACTGCTAGAGGTTTGACTCTTTTTAAAAAACAATATTTAAAAACAAAAACACACAAAAAATTTTGAAATATAAATGAAGTTCGGTTTAAAAAAAAAAGGGCTTTCTCTCTCTCTCCTTTTTTTTTTCAAGGTTTTAAAAGGGAAATTTAAAATTTAAAATTTTGGAATAATAGGGGATTATTAGAGGACTTTTAAATGGAAAAAAAGAAAAAAAACAAAAAAAAAAAAAAAAGGAAGAAAAAAGAAAAAAAAGAAGAAAAAAGAAATCAAAATAAAAAAACCAGAAAGAAGAAAAAAAAAAAAAAAAAGAAAAGAAAAAAAAATTAAAAATAAAAAAAAAAAAAAAAAAAGAAAAAAAAAAAAAAAAAAAATGAAAAAAAAAAAGAGAAAAAAAAAAAAATTTTTTTTTAAAATTTAAAAAAAAAATTTCATATTTATCTAGGAAAATTTTTCCCGGGGCTCTTGCAGCAGGGGTAGGTTCATTCAATTTCAATAGCGCCTTTTCCAGCTTACCCTTTTCGATATCTATAGGGCCCCTTTCCCGGGGTAATCCGGTGTTACCTTTAGGGATTTTAATCCCATTGCAAACCCGGGCCTTTCCCGAAGCGGTTCCCTTTTTTTAAATTGGGGTTCTGTTTGCCCCTCTCTTTAGTGTCTAATTTTTTGCCCTGAACAGGGGGCGGGGTGATCCTTAAATTGGTTCGGGTAGTTTATTCAGTCCTGCAAAGGGATGGCGGGGGGGCTTTCAGACAGATACACCTCTGTGTTTAAAAGCACTCCCGGTTCCAGCCACCTGGGTTTTTTCCCCCGCTCCAAAGGGGGTCTGTGCTTTCCCCTCTACAAATGCTCCCGGCTCCCGGCTGCTCTATATGGGGGCGGGGCCCCGTTTTTTGAGTGCGGTTTCCCGTTTTCCGGGTACTCCACAAAAAACCAGAAATTTAGTTTTCGCCTTTCGTTTTGTGCCTTCCCTGGCCCGAGCGGCAAACAGCCAGGGGGTTTGGGGCGCACTCTCCCCAGGGGGGCGGCGTGCCTTTTCCCCCCACGCTAGCGGCTCAGGCACCAAAAGGCTTGGGGGCACTCTCCCCTGGGGACGGGGGCCCTTTTCCCCCTCCGCGACCCCCGCGCGCCCTGGGGTAGGGTCCCCCGGGAAGTCTTTCCCCCAGGAAACCCCGGGGGCCCGTTTTTCATGTGGGAGGGGGGGGCTTTTCCCGGGCTTTAGTTTGCCCCTTTCCCCCCCCCCCCGCCTCCTACCTCCAGCGGGGAAGGGGCCCCTCTTCTCTTTTTGTTTTCTCATCCCCTTTGTTTTTGGGGAACCGCCGGGATTTTGTTCCCGGTTAATTTTTTTCCCTTGCTATCCCACAGTTTAAAAGAGCCCCCCTCTATTGCTCTCAGGGTCCTTTGGGGGGCCGGGCCTTACCCTAAGCAAAGCCGCCCATTCCTCTCCCCTTTTCCCCACCCCCCTTTTTGGGGGTGGGTTTCAGGCGTCTGGGGACTTTTTTGCCCGGGAGTTTCTTTTTTTGGCACGTAATCCCGTTGGGCCTTATTTAATTTTTTCCTCCCAGTTAGATTTCCCTTTGAATTTTAAAAATTCCCCCCGACCCGCAAGTGCGAGGGTTTCCCCCGGTGTTGGGGAAAATTCCCCATATTAAGACTCCCTTCCCGGGACGGTCCCCCAAACCCTACCCTTTTGTCTCTCTTTTTTTCTTTTTTATTTTTTTCCTAAACCCCCCTTCGAAAAAAAACAAGGGCTGCTTTTCCCGGGGGGCCTGATGCCTCTGCCCAGCGATCAGAAATTTTTTTTAAATTTGCTCACGGTTTTAATTTTTTCTTTCCGATGAATTTGTTTGGGGAAAAAGTGGTCTCCCCGTCCTATTCCCCCCATCTTGGCTTTCCCCCCCCCGAGTGAGAGCTTTTTTTAAGGTCCTGTGAAACCTTTTTTCAAATCCCATTATTCTTGGGGAACTTCTTTTTCCTCACAAAAAAAATTTAAGCATTTTCTGATACTTTTGCTGCCTCAACCCTTTGGGGTCATCCATTTCTGAAGAAGCCCCAGTTTAAATTTTTTGCTGAAATGGTACTTAAAAACAAAAATTTAGAAAATTTAAAAATGCTCTTTCTTTCCAGAGTGTCAAACAATTTTTCCCTTTTTCTCTGTGGGGAAGCTATATACACACATATACATTATCTAAAGGGGCCCCCAGGGGGTGCTAGTGGGAAAGAACCTGCCTTCCCCAATTTTCGGAAAATGTAAAAAGACACAGATTCGTCCCTGGGCTGGGGAATCCCCTGGAGGGGGACATGGCAACCCCCTTCTTTGTATTTTTAAATTTAAGCCCCCTGGACAGAGGAGCCTTGCGGGCTACAAACCCTTGGGTCATGGGGAGTCAGACGTGACTGAAGCAACTTAGCATGCACATAAATTATCTTTATCTATGTATTCTGGAAACCCCTGTGTTCTGTCAATGGGCTTCAGTTATAATCCAGCATCACCTGAGTTATTCTAGTCTTTCCCTTTTTCCCAGGTTTCCCCTCTCTAACAGTGGGAAGCCTGGCTCCCATTGTTCTCAATGTATGTGATTAATTCTTTAGAGTAACCCATCTCCTGTTCTTCCTGGCCTCTTCTCATCTCCAGTGCTCTGATTCACATGGACCAGTGCAGGTCAAGAGCTAAGAGGGTTTCCCCGAGCCCTGGTGGTATGCTGGCCAAGAGTGCTTCCCCTGTATTGTTTTGAATGAATCTATGAGGGGCTCTCATCTAGTGGCTGCTTGGGAGATCCTACAGTCAAATGTTAGGGGTAAAATAAAGCTAAAGGGCCCTTGCTAGCTGTGTGATTCTGGGCAAACTAGTCAACCTCTTCTAGTCTCTAAGAAATTTCTCTCTTCAAAGAGAAGCCATAGCAGGAGACAGCAGGCCCCTCTGGTACTTCTTCGTGTTGGGGACAGATCTTGAGTCTCAAAATAAAGGTTCTGTCTTCTCTGCTCTAGTAGCCACTGACTGAACAATGAACAGAAGCCTTCGCAGGCTGCAAAAGGTGGGTGAGGGACATGGCTTCAGAGGTGTGGGTGGCCATACTAGCCAGGTGGGGGGCGGCGGGGCACAGGGTATCATAAAGGGGGCTTGCCCATGGCATCCATCCACTTGGGATAACTATAACCCAAGCAGAATGATGTAAAGTCAGGCCTCAGTTTCTTTATCTTCACAAAAAAGCTAAACTGGGCTTTTCCCACCTTAGAACCTGTTGTTGTGAGGATCAAATGACTAATGTTCCCCAGTGCAGGAAGTGGAAGACGTTTAAAGAACACTTCCCACCTCCTAACCCTAAAAGAAAAAACAAAATTCACAGTAAAAATTTTAAAGGCAACCAATATAAGCAAAAGCAAGGTATTAGCTATCACAGGTAACCCCATCAGGCAAAGATAACCATTTATATTTGGATTAGTGGCCCTTCCAGTCTTATATCTGCACACATTAGCATAAGGTACTAAGACTATGGAGTTCCTGCTCCCTTTTTCCTTTTCCTGTACAGGGAGGGACGATTCCCCCGAGGACCACTCCCCTACCCCCCCGAGCCTCTTGCTGGCTGGGCCTAGCAGCACAACATCCCCACAAAGCAGGCAGCAGGCAGGCCGGGCAGGGTCTGCATGCGGCCAGGGGACCCACACGCTGCTCTTCTCCTGGGGGGTTTCACTTCCTTCCCCGGGAGGGAGGGCCCGGAAACAGGTTTCCCCCCCTCTTGATCAGAATGAATTGTCTGCTGTTGGAAGCTGGCTGCGGCCCAGATTCAGGGGGAAGTAGCAGTGCAAGGCTTTTTATTTGAGTGCTGCCCCGTGGTGCTTCTCTGGGCTGAGTGTTTTGGGAAAGCGAACGAGGCTCCAGAAGAGACTCAGAGGGTGTGGGGACTGTGCTGAGGGGTGTGCACATGCTGATTTTCCCGGGCTTCTCATCCCTCCTGTCCTTCCTCTGATGTCAGTGTCAGCTTGTCCCGGCTGGTCTACTTGATATACTTGGTCATTTGTAAAATATTCCTGTGCTGTGCTAAGCTGCTTCAGCCTGTTCAACTCTTCGCTACCCCCATGGACTGTAGCCCACCAGGGTCCTCTGTCTATAAGATTCTCCAGCAAGAATATTGGGGTGGGTTGTCCTTGCCTCCTCCAGGGGATCTTCCTAATCCAGGAATCGAACCCACATCTCTTATGTCTCCTGCATCAGCAAGTAGGTCTTTACCACCAGCGCCAGCTTTGGGAAGCCCAAATATCTTCTTAAAGGATTACCTAACACTGTATTGGTCCTGGGGAGAAAAGAGGGAGAAGAATGGGGTAAAGCAAGAGCTTTATTTCCTCAGAATTTTCACCAGTAACCAATGAAGAGATTCCGTCCAAGTTCAAGATGACTTTGCAGAACCTTCAAATAGCTGCTCTAAGGACCCACTGATCCACCCAGCTTTTATGTCCATCAAAAGTCACCAGTCCAGCCCTGCTCTGACACTGACATCTTATGTTTTGGTTCATTTACTAAACATATCATTCATCCTCACTATTAGTGGTTTGGAATTTTTTCCCCTTTGAGATTTGAGACTTTTATGTTTGGAAGATTTTACTGACCAAAAAGCAAGTGTCTGATTAAAAACAATAGCCCTTGAGCTTTTCAGTGAATGGGCTGCTGTGTGTCAGTTGACACAAGCTCTGTTTAGAGGCTAGATGGGGAAGTGGGGGAGGAACACATCAAGGGAGGTGGTGATTGGGGGCCCTGGGGAACTAAGGCCAAGTATCTCTGGTTTCATCATTTTGCCAGCATTTGGATGTAGCAGCATCACTTTATTTAAAACCTCACACCTCTGCCCTGGTGTCTTTATTTCCCTTCTCCCTGAGTTTAGCAGTGTTATAATCCTGCTTTTGCCCAGGGCTCTTTGGGCCAACCCTGATGAAATCTCTCTCTGTTGGGCTCTGCCTGCATCTGAGCAGCTAAATACCGGTGCAGAGAAGTTCCCAACCCAGAGGACTGTTTCACACCAGCTCCACGACTGTCATTTTAGGGAGCTCTGGCACAGCTGGGGCCCCACCTCATTCCCTCAGTCAGTGAGAAACTCCTCTTCTCGGAGAGGACCGCTTCATGGGCTTCTGTTCCTTTCCTGAAATTCTAGTACCTCCTCACCAGTCCCCCTCTCGAGCTGGCCTTGATTCCAGTTGATAAAACAGATGTGATCCCAAAAACAGCCTGAAATTTCGTCCCCCAAAAATCTTGCCTCAGGACTCAAGACATTTTATTTCCTTTCTAGTTATACAAAACCAAACCAACATCAGTCCAGCTCTTTTCCTGTGTGTTTTTTTTAAAATGCAGTTTGCATTGCTAGCTGAACACATATACTATTTTTTATTAAAATATGTCAACAAGAGGGACTTCCCTGGGGTCCAGTGGTTAAGAATCTGCCTTGTAATGCAGGGGATGTGGATTCAATCCCTGGTTGGGGAACTAAGTTCCCACGTGCCACAGAGCAACTAAACCTGCAAGCCGTAACTACGAGCCCATGAAGCACAACTAAGTCTGTATGCTGGAAAAAAGTCCTGCATGATGCAACAAAGATCCACATGCCACAACTAAAACTCAATGCAGCCACACACACACACAAAATGCAACAAGAGTAAACCAAACAGTCAATTCTGGTCTAATCTTGCTTGCTTGTTTTCTCTTAATATTTCTTTTAACTAAAAAAGAAACCAAACAAAAAAAAACCTAGTATCATCTCCCACGGCAATAGAAATAAAAATGAAACTAAACAAATGAGACCTAATCAAAATTACAAGCTTTTGCACAGCAAAGGGAAATCATTTAAACAAAACAGAAAGACAACCTAGGGCTGGGGGAAAATTGCAAATGATAAGAGGGGACAAGGGCTTAGTTTCCAAAATATGTACACAGCCATATAACTCAAAAATAAAAAAACAAATAATCCAATCAGAAAATGGCAAAAGACCTAAACAGACATTTCTCTAAAGAAGACAGTGAGTGCTATTGTTTAATGGCTAAGTTGTGTCTGACTCTTGCAACTCCATAGACTGTAGCCCACCAGACTCCTCTGTGCAAGTGATTTCCTAGGGCCCGAATACTGGAGTGGGTTGCTCTTTCCTTCTCTAGGGGATTTCCTGACCCAGGGATCAAATCTGCATCTCCTGCATTGGCAAGCACATTTTTTACCACGGAGCCACCAGGGAAGTCCTAAGAAGACACACAATGTCAGAAGGCACATGGAGAAATACTCAACATCACTGATTATCAGAGAAACACAATCAAAAAGCTACACGGAGTAGCTCATGCCGGGTCTGAATGGCCATGATTAAGAAAATCTACAAATAACAAATGCTGGAAAGGGGGAGGAAAAAGGGGAAACCCCCTCACCTGTTGGTAGGAATGTAAGTTGGTGCAGCCATTTTTAAAAACAATATGAGTTTCCTTAGAAAACTAAAAATAGAACTATCATGTGACTCAGCGATCCACTCCTGATCATATATCCAGACAAAACCTATAATTAAAAAAAAACACATGCACCCCTGTATTCATAGTAGCACTATTCATGATAAACAAGACATGGAAAACAACCTACATGTCCATCAAAAAGGTAAATGGATAAAAATGTGGTTCATATATACAACTGACCCCTACACAGCCATAAAAGAGCCATGTGCAACAACACGAGGAACGAGAGATTATCATACAAAGTGAAAAAAAGAAGGAAGAGAAAGACAAATACCATATGATATCACGATATGAAAACATTGATGCCAAGACTTTTGTAGAAGTATGAATGAAATATATGCTATAATAAGTGAAAAAAATAGGATTATAAATTGTATATGCTCTATGATTTGGAAGAAACTATTCAAATAAAACAACTAAAATTATTTTAGTTGTAGGGTGGTAAAATTAAAGATGGCTTAAAATATCTGTTTTTCTAGATTGTATAACATAAAATATAATAAATAATTTAAAAAAATTTGCTAGAAATATCTCATTTTTAAGAAAGTGGGCAGCTCTAAGAAGCAAAGGTGCTTTTATAGATTATATAGGAACATCACAGAATAGTTAAGCTGCTACTGTTTTCAGATAGGAGGTATTTACGGCATTGTTGGGAGTGATCCTGTTAACATCTTAAAGCAACACAACATCACAAAGGAATGGGAACATTTTAAAGGGGAATTTGGTGTTTTTTTTCTATATCTGACACTTTTTGGTTCCATGTATTCCAGAATTTCTCTTATCCCTGATGAAAAAAATGTAAATATATATATGTAATACACACATGTATTTAAACTTTAAAATACATTTTTAAAATCAGGTTAGAATTTCAGAATCAGAGAATAAAATGAATATATATTCCCTCTTATTTATTTTTTCTACCATGGAGCTTTTTTGAGCTTTTTTGGTAACTTGAATATAATTTCTAACCATGGATAAAAATTAAACTAGGAGGTGCTAGACTTCCTTTGATTATATTTTTCTTTCCCCTCTTAATCATTTTAGTTTTAGGTATCAAGATTCTTTAAAAGTTTTGGTCACAATGGGTAATGTCTGAAACTATCAGTTAATGCGTAAGCAAAGAGAAATTACTCTAAAAAGCTGAAAAAAGATCTAAAAACTAAGCCCGTGAAGTGCTCTATGAGTAACTTTCAGACACAAAGTATAATTAGATCTGGATACCCAAAAACAAGTTTAGAAAAGGCGCATTACTACCAAGTACCTGAAAGGGCTAGATTTTTAGTTTTATTCCTTTATGGAATGACTTGAGAGCTTTCAAGTGGTGGCTTGAAATGGCTGGAGGAGAGCGGAGAACGTCTGTGTATTCCTGTGTGTAACCTTGTCCAAGCCCGTTGTCCATTCTCCTATGCGAGCCCAAATAATCTTTCTGCTGCTGTGACCATTTTCTCTTGAGTTGTCTTACTCTTGCTGCCCAAACCATTATACCTGATGGTTATGAAAAGGATACAATGACCTTCCAATGTGCAGTTTTACAAAAGAAAATGGAGAGAGGGGACTTTGAAGTACAGGGTGTGAAGGAAATCTAATAGATGCTGGGGGCACCCACTTATGGTCTCTTGTTAGCAAGCTTCAGCCTGCTTGAGAACCTGAAGGCCCCCCTCATTTGCTTCTGGTTACAGAATTAAAATTTTGATACAGTTAATTCAGGGAGAAGAAGAGAAAGTCAAGGATATGGGAGACTCAAAACCCAAAAAAAAACAAGAGGCTTCTGTTATTGTGTTCCGAGTTTAACTCTTCAAAAGATAGCATGAAAGTGGGCTTAGAAAAGCAGGCTAACCACATGAATAATCTATGAGGGGCTCTCATCTATGGCTGCTTGGGAGATCGCTACAGTCAGAATGGTAGGTGAAACATAACAGCTATGCCGCTTGCTAGCTGTGTGATTCTGGGCAAACTAGTCAACCTCTTTTAGTCTCTAAGATTTCTCTCTTCAAAGAGAAGCCAAGCAGGAGACAGCAGGCCCCTCGTACTTCTGGGCTGCCTTGGGGACAGATCTTGAGTCTAAAAATAAAGGCTTCTGTCTTCTTTCCCCAGAAAAAACTCATAGCTGTCCCTACCAAGGTAAATCTCAGAGACCCATGCTCAGAGTGCTGTTTGTTGGTCAGTCTGAATCATTCCTTAAGCATCTAAAAATCCACATACATCCTCATTCCCCAATCTTCTCATGTATCACAACAATTGAGGGAGGTGTATTTACAGATCAGAGACTTAGATATGATCTGGCAATAATGGACCTTAACTCATGGATCTCTGACAGAGAAAAACTCCCAGAATGGTCCCAGAGCAGAAGTAGCCCTAGACCTTTAGTTTCCCCCTAGAGAAAATGAAAGCCAGAGAGACTTCATGATTTGTCCAGGTCACGGAGCTCTACAGAGACAGGATTGGGACTTTAGCCCACTACTGTCTCAAGTACATCACCCATGGCCCCACCATGCTTGTCTTATTGCTCTCTGAGTAGTAAGAGAAACAAGTTTTTCAGAATGTGACTTTAAAAACCAGCAGGTGGCAATCTACTGAGAAATCTCAAAGACATATGTGGTCCTGCTCTAGATGTATAGTTTGTCCCCTCCATGCTCATGATCATTTTGTTTCACTCTTTGCGACCACATGGACTGTACCTGCAGGCTCCTCTGTTCATGGGGGATTTTCCGGTCAAGAATAACTTGAGTGGGTTGCCATTTCCTACTCCAGGGGGATCTTTTCCGACCCAGGGATCAAACCCACATCTCTCTGCATCTCCCGCACGGCAAGGCGGATTCTTTACCTCTAAGCCACTAGGGAAGACCCCTGATTATTCCTTGTAATAGTGGTGCACTTGTGTTGCCCCAACCCTCTCCCCCTATGCTGTCAGATATAAAGATGCTTGGGACAGTAAAAGTTATATCTCATCAAATAAAGAGTGAGGGTAACTGTGATATAATAATATTTTCTAACTTCATGAAATTGTTTAAAAATCAAAAATTTTCTAGTTAATTTTTGATAAGCATAAAAAAGGGGTTTATTCTGATCTTGGGCTTCCTGGGGGCTCAGTGGTAAAGAATTCACCTGCAATGCAGAAAACCCAGGTTTGATTTCTGGGTCGGGAAAAT
>JAJLRB010005293.1:0-18477 GCA_020976825.1 Odocoileus hemionus | reverse complement strand
TGAACCAACCCCCTAACAGCTAAAGAAACCTGCCACCAACAATGAAGATGAAGTTCCCCAAATGCTGCTACTTTAAGACCCGCACAACCAAAATTGACTAACAAAAAAAGAACCAAGAGGATTGGAGGGTTTTCTTATCCATTTGTTGTATCTAATGCCTGACATTAGAAAAACCTTTACTCCCCTATAAAGGGGGAAGTTATCCACTACAGAGAGTAAAAAATCAAAAGAATTTTGGAAAGAGTTTTTGGAAGGGAAACTTGAAGTATATTTGATTCTTGGCAAAAAACGAGATTTCTTAGTTTAAATGGGACAAAAATTTCCCTCATAGGAAAATACATGATGTATACATCTGCCATCTCCAGGGCCACAGGAAGCAATGAAAATTTCAATCAGTTCAAAAACAATAAGAAAATGGAAACCCCCAATATCAATGGGAAATAGATGGCGAAAACAATGGGAAAACAGTGAGGACTTTATTTGTTGGGGCCCAAATCACTTAGTAGTGACTGCGCCTGAAAATTAAAAGACACTGTTTCCTTGGGAAAATATTATGACCAAAAGACGCTATTAAAGCAGAGACTTAATTTTTCAACAAAGTACTGTTAGTTCAAAGCGTGGGTTTTCCAGTGGTATGATGGATGGGAGTTAGGACTTTTTTTAAAAAAGCTGAGCATTAAGGATGATTGCCCGTTTTGAATGGGGGGGAAGAAAAACCTAGAAGTTCCTGGAACTGCAAGGAGATTTTACAGTCCATCCCAAAGGAAATCAATCCTGAATATTCATTGGGAAAGGACTGAATGCTGAGCTGAAAACTCCAAATTTTTTTGGCTACCTGATGCAAAGAAAACTAATTCAATTTGAAAGGGGGGAAACCCTGATGGGTTGGGGAAAAAGATTGAAGGTGGGGGGGGAGAAGAGGATGGACAGAGGATGAGGATGGTTGGGAATGGCATCACCGACTCAATGGACATTGAAGTTTGAGTAAAACTCCAGGAGTTGGTTTATGGAGGGAGGGGCCTGCGTGCTTTCAGGGCGTGGGGGTCGCAAAAGAGTCGGGGCAAAAAAACTGGAGTTGACTGAACTGAAACTGAAAATGAACTGATAGGAAAACAAAGCTTCTTTAAGAACAGAAAGATGGGAAAATGAAAAAGAAAAAAAAAGGGCTCATTTCAAAAAGCATGAAGGATCAAGAGAGCCCCTTGTGCAGGGTAAAAATCCGCTTACCTTGAGAAGCCTGGAAAAGTTAGCTTCAGAGGGAAAAAAAAAAAGTAAGGGACTTCTTTAACATGAAAATTAAGTAAATTGTAGGGGGCCTTCCCTGGTGGGCTCAGACGGTATAGGGAACTTGCCTGCGATTACGGGACCTTTGGTTTGATCCCTGGGGTCAGGAAGAAAACCTTGGAGAAGGGAATGGTTGAGCCAGTTGATCTTAAGGGTTAAAAAAAAAGGAGGGAAATGGATGGAAGATAAGGTGTCCCCCGGAATTTTGAGAGAATTTCATGATCATGAAAACCAAATGTGTGGAGTGTTGGAATAATGGTATCCAGGGTTTGAATCTGAAATTCAACGAATTACACTATACCAAAAATATATCTTAGGGAACTCTGCTAGGAGGCAGGAAACAAAGGCCCTGATCTAACAGGGTAATTTGTAGAGCTTTTGGGAAACCCTTAAAATGGGCCCCGACCTAGCATAACAAGGAAAAAAAAGGTGTTCTTTGATTGTAATAATTTTTTTTATGGAAATGTTTAAAAAAAAAAAAGGTTCCTTTGGGCCAGGAAACAACTTTTAAACCTAAAAAAGCAATTTTATCCTTTTCCCCTAAATCTACAGGACATCACAAAACTGACCAAAAAAGTTTCTTCAGAGGGAAAAATGTCAACAAAATTACATTGAAAGAACTTCCGCTGGTGTTTTAACGGTAAAAAAAAACCCGACCTGCCAAATACAGGGGCCCCCAGGCTTGGGGGCCCCCTGGTCAGAGGGAATCCCAACCCCGCTCGAGGGCCCTCACGCACCCAACCCTGCTGGCCCCCATGCCACTGAGCCGGAAAGGGGAAAAAAACTTTACTGAAGCCTGGGGGTGCCTAGAGCCGGTTTTTTCCGCAGCAAGAGGCTACCGCATGGGGACAACCAAAACAGCAAAAACTAGAGCAGCCCTCAAACCCAAACCCATAGCTGGAGAAAAAGCCCCCGTGACAGGCCAAAAAACCACAAGACCCAGCCAATAGCCATTAAAATATGAATAAAATAAATTTAAAAAAAAAAAAATAATAAAAGGCGAGAGAAACACTATTTTGTTGCACAGACTGTAAGGGGTTGTGGAGAGCAAAGACTCACCTAGAAAACAGGGGTTTTCCAAATAACCTGGGCACTTACTGAACTTCTGGGGCAGAAAATTCTTCATTGGGAAAGGGGCTCTCTCCTGTGCAACCCTTCGGGATGTTTTAGAAGCAATCCTTTGGCCTTTCCAGAGTTGCCAGTAGTGTTCCACCCCTCCCAGAACTTTGGGAAAAAAAACCAAATAATGGAAACCAAACATTTGCCAAAATGTCCCTGGGAACAAACAATCTCTGCAGCGGAGGAACCACTGGTCTAGAAAACCACCTTGCAAAACTTAGTCGCTCTCAGTTTGGTCCCGATCTCTTTGTGACCCAGGGAACTTTCCAGCCCCCAGGCTCCTCTGTCCATGGGGATTCCTCCAGGCAAGGAATACTGGAAAAGGGCGGCCATGCCCTCTCCAGAGGGATCTTCCCCAACCAGGATTGAACCCAGGTCTTTCCCCCATTAACAATGTGGATTCTTTTCCGTCTGAGCCACAGGAGCCTAGGAAATTTCTGGCGTAGTATTCCTTCTCCAGAAAGATTTCTCGGCCCCAGAAAATTGAACCCAGAGTCTTCCTGCCCATTTGCAGGTGGGATTCTTTACCAGCTGAGCTACCAGGGAAATTTATCCAGTAAATATTCCACCTCTTCTCCAAAATGGGATTTCAGAAAAAAAAGGAGAATCAAGCCTGTAGAACTTTTGTAAAAAATTTGTTGTACAGGCCATATAAAAAATTAAGCTTTTTTCCTTTTTCTGTGGACTTTACGTCAGGGGGGGCTGCCCTTTCTTAAACCATTCCTACCCCCATCCTCAATTTTACTCCCACCAAACCTTTTATTCTTCCTTTAGAAAAATCCTATGAATAGCAAACCTTTTATAAAATTGGAACCATGAAAGTTAAAAAAGAACTAAGAGAAAATTTGGGGGGCTGTGGAAAAACAAAGTTCTAGCCCCCAAATCTCCCCTCCCCCTTCTATTTCCAATTTTTTTTAAAGGCAAGGAAGTTGAAAAGCCAATAAAAAAACAAAAAATTGCTATGGTAAAAGTTTCCCTAGTCTGGTTAAACCAAGGGCAGATCTTGGTAAGGGGGAAAAGGGGGGGCTGGGTCCTGGTCCAGGGATTTTTTTTCCCAAAAAAAAACCCAACCTTCCTTCAGGAAACCTTACGAAAAAATCTACAAACCTGACCATTATTTACCTGAGCAAACTGCTTGGAAAAGTTAGTCCTTTTTTTTCCATATCTTTCTAGATGAGGGTAATGTATGTGTTTCTTACTTCATGCAGTCATTGTCCAACTCTTTGTGGACCCCATGTGACTGTTGCGGCACCAGGCTCCTCTGTCCATATGGATTCTCTCCGGCAAGAACAATGGAGTGGGTTTGCCATTTCTTTCTCCCGGGGATCTTTCCAAAAACCAGGGACTGAAAACCCAAGAAATTCTCCCGCGCTGCAGGTAGATTCTTTACATCTGAGGCCACCGGGGGAGCCCAGACCCAAAGGGATAAATAGTAGGACCTGATTCTTTACAGTTGACTCTGGTGATTAAAATTAAAAGTCAGCCTTGGCTTAAAAGTAGGCCACTCCTTAAAAGTTCAGCTCTTTATTGTTAGCCATTATTAAATTTCTGCTTTTTAAACTTTTCAAACTTCAAAAATTTTAGTTACAGATAGCTATTAAAGCCAAATTTTTTCAGGCACAAGACTCTCCTTTTCTATCATTTATGACTGTTAGGTACACCCACATAAAATTAATTTTGCCATCAAGTATTTTCTTTTTTAATAAAATAAAAAATAGAAAATAAAAATGTGAAATTTTTCAGATACTTACATATCCTTTTGGGGCAGTGACCCCATCTTATGCAAAAACCAAAAAAACCACACCCCCTTTTGGCCCAAATTAAAGCAACAATAAATTTTTATCCAAAACCCTCATGGGCAATCACTGGGTGTTGACAAAACCAGAAATGAAAAGCTGCCCGCCGTTTGGGACAGTTTTTTTTGTAGCCGTGATTGGCCAAAAAACATTATCCATTTTTAAAACCTTCCTCTCCTAAACCTCCACCCAAAGTTTAATGGTTTATGACTTTCTGAAAAAAAATTAGTTTTTTTTTTGGACTAGAGTTTTTTTTATTGCTTCCCGGAAAAAAATTAATTAGTGTTTTTTTTTCTTACCCAAAATTTTGGAAATATAAGCTCAATCTTCCCCTTATTTTTTTGAATAACCACTGGTAGGGGGAGGGGTGCTTGCAGGGGGTGGGTTAAGATCAGCTTCCAGCCCTCCAAAGCTCCAAAGGCCTCATGGCTTATTTGTCCATCAGATTCTCAAGCACTTGCTTCCCAGAAGCTTCAAAAAAATGGATTCGGGGGAGGGGGGAATCGGGATGGGAAACACATGTAAAACCATGGGCTGATTCATGTCAATTATGGCAAAAAAAACCCACTGCAAAAATTTGTAAAAAAATAATTAGCCTCCAACTAAATAAAAATTTTTTTTTTTTAAAGTAAAAAAAAAAAAAAAAAGGGATTTGTTAGAGATAACAATTCAGCCCTTTCACAATTTTAGGTTGAAAAGTGTGTCCCTTTGGGGTGGGCTTCCAGGTTTTCCACTCAAAATTCTGGCAGAAGTGTTACAGACCCTTCGTCAAGTTAAGGGAAGGAAGAGACAAGAAAAAAATTTTTTTGCATGTCCTAAAATGGATCCATTTTGTATGTGCCAAAATTTTACAGCATGAATTTGGCAAAGGGCCCCTTTAAAAATGGTTGTACCTCACAAAGGGAAAAAACAATGTAACTTACATGTTTTTTAGTATTTTTCATCTTTTTTTTTAATATGGAATGGTCCTTTGTTCAAGGGATGATCCTACACTAACTTTTTCCAATATTAAATAAAAAATATTTAATATAAAATTCAAATTTTATTTTTTAAACATATCTTCTAACACTAAAAATATATTAAATATTATTTAATTCTTAGCATATACATATTTTTTGGAGAAGGAAAATGGGCCAACCCACTCCAGTATCTTGCCTGGGAAAAAAAACCCATGGATGGAGGAGCCTGGTAGGCCCAGGGCCATGAGGTTTTTCAAAGAGGGCGGACACGCTAAGCGACTTCACTTTCCTTTCTCTCTTTTCAATATACATATTTATAATTTCAGTAGGGATATCAATTGGAGGAGGAAAATGGCAAACCCACTCCAGTATTCTTGCCTAGAGAATTCCTGTTCCCGTGGGAAAAAGGAGCCTGGTGGGCTTGCTGTCCCAGGTTTTGGGTTTGCACAGGGTCGGAGGACAAACTGGAGGAGACTTAGGGATAACAAAACAGAGCAAAGCAGCATATCAATGTTGCTAAAAAATATATAATGCAAAAATACCAAACATAAAAACACTGAAATATTAAAATATGTAAAAGGATTTAATCTGAATTAGAACAATTCTTAACGGCTGAAAAAAAATTAACTTAAAGATTTTTCCAGCATTGGACCCAACCTAAGCCATGCCCAAAATTACCACGTACCACATTACCCAACATTTCACTGAGGATGGCTCATTTTGGGTTAGAAATACTTTTCAGCCATTTGTGTGATGTAAAAAGGTAACACACTTTACTATATTTTGCTTAATCTGGAACACAGTGATAAACAGAAAATAATGAAATCCCAAAAATAAGCTTTCCCAAAAATAAATTGGCCTCTCACTCTTTCTAGAGTGGCTGGATACAAAAAAAGGGGGGAAAACATCCTTGGGGGGTTTAACAGCATCTCGGTAAACTTCCCCCAAACTGAGCTCCTGGTTTTTCCCCAGTTTCCCCTTGTAACGTTTTCTCTTCAGTTTTCTCACATCAACCCAGTTAACTTTTAGCTAGAATTCCTCATTCCTTCCCTCACCCCTACATCCAGGCCATCACTAAGGTCTGGCTATTTCTTCAAGTCACTGGCGGAAACCCTGACCACAGCTGAAACTGAGTCTGTAAACCCAGGCAGGGAGGGGCGCAGAGAAAAAATGGGGACCCACGGCTGAACCAGCAGCCTCCACTTTCACCGGCCCCCTTCAGAAAAGGAATCTTATTTTGTCTGCCACGGGACCTCCCCCCAATTCAGTTCTTTCCCTAAGGTTATTATTTTAACCCGTAAGGTCCTTTTTTCATGGCATTTCCATTGGATGGGGGTTAACCCAAAACTGGTTCTGGGGGGGGCGAAGGGGCCTTGCAAGCTCTAAGGGGCCCAGTACCCCCGCGACCCTTATCTTGTGCCCTCTCTGCTCCCTGGTCCCCAAACACTGGGGCAAAACACTGGTCTCCTTTAAGGGCCTTCAGCATGCCCAGCTGCTTCCAGCCTTAGGATCTGCATAAATGCTTTAAAACCTGCAGACCACCTCACATCCCCCGGGAGCCTTCTCCCGGCCCCTCCGCCCAAGAGTCCCATCTTCTACTGCCCAGAACCTCTCGGTTCCTTTCAGAGCACTGAATCCCATCTCCAAACCCCCAAAGGAAAGCCCAGGGGGAAACAGGGAATTTTTCTTCTCCCCCTGCACACTAGTTTCCTGGCAGCTGGCCCACAATAGCAGCTTACTCAATAAATAACAGCTGAGGGGTCTTGGTCTACATAAGGAAAAATAGGTTTTTCAAAAGTCGGCTTTTAAAACCGTTTAATCCACATTCCAGCTCCCTTTATGGTTCAGTGGTAAAGAAATCTTGCCTGCCAATGGAATTCCATATTCATCTTTTTTTTTTTCAAGTATACCTATTAAAAGGGGGGGCCTATATTTTGATAAATTTGTTTTAATTTCTAAAGAATTAAACCACTAAGCTCCACCTACATAGTTATTGTTTTTTTCTAAAAAAAAAAAAAAAAAAAGTTGTCAGTTTGTGTCCAACTCTTTGTTGGGCCCCTTGTAAAACCCCGCCCCGGCTCCTCTGTCCATGGGGTTTTTCTTCCAGGCAAGAATACTGGAGTGGGTTTGGCCATTCCCCTTCTCCAGGGGATCTTCCCAAACCCAGGGGGATCGAAAACCGGGTTCCTGCCCTTGCAGGCGGAAATTCTTTACCACCTGAGCTACCAGGGAGGCCCAGTGTTATTCTTAAACACAGATCTGGACTGAAACATTTACATTGCTTAATCCCTTCTTAATGTTCCCATTCAGTACATGTGATAAAATAATTACAATGATTTGCAAGAAAGTACTAGAATTATTAAGCTTGATTATTAAAGTATACTCCCCGGGTTTTTTTTAAAAAAGGATTCTGAATTGTCCATTTTACTATCAATTATGATGACAGGTTTTCCAAAAAAATCAAACTTTAGAAAAAGAAAAAATATCCAGATAAATTGTAAATTTAAACCAAAAAGCCATGATCAAACCACATTCAAAAAAATAACTTATATCCACGATCTTCACGTACCTTTCAGCAGAAATTTATAACTATTTTTTGTTTGTTTGTTTTTGGTTGTGCCATGGCAGGGTTGTTGGGAATCCTTAGTTCCCTGAATTTAGGGATGGAACCCAGGGCCTCCTGCAGGGAGAAGCCCCCGGGCCCCTAACCACTAGACCCAAGGAATTTCCTGTTTTTTTAAACTGCAAAGGGAAACCCTTTCTGGAAAAGACACTCACTTCAAGGGCCACTTCTAGGGAACTTAACTTGGTTTATCCAGCAGATAAAGACCTCTGATCTTCCAATTCAGGGACAATGGGTTCAATCCCTGATCAAGAAACTAAGCTCCCAAAATCCTCGTGGACCAAACAACAACAAAAAACCCCAAAACCCAGGGCCCCCCAAAAAACCCAGTAGCCACAGGATCCCACCAGCCAGTAGGGAAGACCTTTACAGAAGTTTTTTAGATCTAAAAAAAAACTAAAAGGAGGACACAAGAAGCAAGCTTGCACCTCCCAGGCCACCAAGAAAATTGCAGTTTTATTTAACCAAGGAAAAAAAACCGTGCGGAGGGGAGGGAATGCGGAGGAGGGGAAAATACGGCAGGGCCTAGCAAACCAGTACGACAGAAATTCAGAGGGTTGTGCCACCCCGTTTTTAAATGCAAAGAAAACCGAGGTTTTGTTTAAAAGGTTTGAAGAAGATATTAACAACTCAGGGGGGGCAACGACACTAGCCTCATTTTCATGCCAGGTCAAGGGGAAAGACATTTAAATGAGCTCTGGCAAATCGGGGAAAAAGAATGGAGAAATTTGAAAATCGGAGGAACAGGTTACATTTCCGGCCAAAATCGCCAAAAGGTATTCCAAGAGACAGTTAAAAAAAAGTGCAAAAACTGTCTTGAACAGTTTTTAAATTCAGGGCAAAATCATTAATTATAATTTAAATGACAATAGAAAAAAGGGGAAAAAAAAAAATATAGTTAAACATTGAGTTTAGTTTCAGCGGTAAAATTTTAATCTGTAGGGCACGCAATTTTCACAAGACTGGTTTCAAAACAGAGCTGTAAAGATTTTTGATGAAAATCACAAGATTTCCAAAAAAAGGG
Source organism: Odocoileus hemionus (assembly GCA_020976825.1). Lineage (NCBI taxonomy): Eukaryota > Metazoa > Chordata > Mammalia > Artiodactyla > Cervidae > Odocoileus > Odocoileus hemionus. The sequence continues at coordinate 9,672 of JAJLRB010005293.1, read as the reverse complement.
GGCCCTTTTGATTTGGGAAAAAAAGAAGTTTCTTTAAAAATTTGCGCCCATTTCCCCCTGCCTTGCTTGTTCTTTTGTCCCTGGCCCCCCCATCAAATGTTTCCTGGTGGCAACAGAAATTAAAAAGAAACCCGGGGAAAAATTGGTAAAGGGGTTTTTTAGGAAGAGGTTTGGGGAAAAAATTTCATTTTCTTTTTTTCAGAAGGGGTCTTGCATTTTTTATTTTGGGTTTAAAAAAAACACAAAATTTTTTCTTTTTCCTTGTTACTTGTTTTGTTAAAAGGGTCTTTTTCTTTATTTTCCCCTTATTTTTTGGGGGCAAAATATTTTATGGATTTTCCTTTCTCTGCGCCAGGGGGTTTTTTTTCCCGCTGGGTCCAGTGGGGGAAAAATCCCCCCTGCCCCAATGGGAGGAGATTTTAAGGAACAAGGGGTTCAGTCCCCCCGGGTCAGGGGGAAGGTCTTCCTGGAGGAGGGGAAAAGGCAAAAACCCCACTTGGGATTTTTCCAGCCTGGAAATACTTTCCCATGGCCAAGGGGAAAAACCCCGGGGGGGCCCCCCCAAAACCCCCCCTTGGGGGTTGCAGAGAGTCGGGTTGCCAACGGAAAGCACGGCCACGCACTCTTGGGGGGGGGGATTCTTTCGATGCCCTGAAAAAACAACAATTAAATTTTTGCAGGTTCCCCCCGAAGGGAAAAAAAAGGGGACGTAACCCCCCAAAACCAAAAAAAATTTTTCTAAAAAAAGTTAAAGTATTAAAAAATAGAGCAGGGTTTGGGAAAAGGGAGGCCAAAACGGGAAAGGGGAAATTTCCCCCAAAAAAAGGGGGGAAAAAGGACTTGCAGGGGGGCGAAAAAAAGTGGGGGGGTTTGGGGGATTTTTGGGGAAAGGGGGGCAGTTTTTAGGGGAGGGAGCAGTTTTAGCTCAAAAGGGGCCAGGAAGGCAGAAGCTTGGCTAAAAAAGGGAAAAGCGAATTTGGGGTTGGGTGATAGGAGGGGGTTTCTTTCAGAGGTAAGGGGGAAACTTTTTCCTTGGGCATTCCCCTGGTTAAGACTCCATTTTTCCAATGCAAGGGGGCACGGGTCAGTCCCCCGGTCAGGGGGAAGAAAAAAACCCAAAAAAGCTCTGCGGGGGTGGCCAAAAAAAAAAAAAAAAGGGGGAATGGGGACTAGAAAAAATATAGTGTTTTTGGCTTTTGAGAAGGGGGGGAAGAAGCCTGGAAGTTTTTTTAGCAAAGGGGGGAAAAACATGGTTTACTGCTCTAGGGGGGGGCACCTTGGGGTACTGTGTCAAATTCCCCCAGCCCTGGGGGGATCAGGGGGAAAAAAGGGGGAAGCAGGGGGGGAAAGGAAAAAAGCAGATTTTGGCCCGTTTTTCCCGACTTTTTTATCAATTAAAATTTTACCCCATGGGGGAAAAAAGGGAAAGAAACCCCTTCACCCCCCCAGTAGGATTTTTTTGGGGGGGGGTTCCCCCCTTTTGGGGACTCGGTTTGTGGGGCCTCAAAGATTTTTCCCCTGGGGGGAGGAAACCCCCCCCCGGGCCCCCCCCCCCCCCGGGGGAAAGGGTGCTGAGCGAAAAAATTTCGAAGATTTCCCCGCCTTTTTCCCCGGGGTTTTTGGTTTAGCCCCCCCGGGGGGGGTGGACTGTGGGTACGGGGCTTTACTGCAGATAAAGGACAAATTCCCAGGGATTTTCCCAGTAGTAAAAGTAGTTTTTTCTCTTTTCACTGGCCCCAACCACAAGTAAAACCGGGGTGGATCGTGGGGAACCCACCAAAACTAGGGCAAAGAGAAAAAAGGTTACCGAGGACAAAAAAAAATTGTTTTTTCAGTTAGGGTTTTTTTTTTATAGGGGGTTTCCCCTTTTGCCCTGGGGAAAATAGGGGTTTTTCAAAAGGAAAGGGGCAGTTTCTCTGAAAAACCCCCCCCCTTTTCACCATTTGCCCTCCCCCCTCTTGCTGAGAATACACCAAAAAAAGCCGTCAAAAAAAAACCAAAACCGTGGGGGGCTTCAGAGGCCTTTGACTTTCCCCCTTTAGATTTTTCTTCCGGTGGATCCTGTTCAAAAACTCCCCTAATTTTTGAAAAAAAATGCATTTTTCCCCCCTTTAAAATTTTTAAAAAATTCCTTCTAATTTTTAGAAAATAAAAATTTTTTCCCCTTTCAAATGTTAAAACCCTTAGTAAAAAAGTTCTGGGGCCCCTTTTTTAAAAGGTGTTTTTTTAAAAAGCGAAAAAAAAAAAGAAAATAAAAAACATTTAAATGTTTGCCAGTGTGATGGGGCAACCCCAAAACGCCAAACAAATCAGGGGCCCTCCCTTCCCCAACCAGATATGCTTTTTCAGAAAAACTTGGCGTGGTTAAAAGCTTCCCCTTCGGTTTTTTTTTTTTCTGGATATTTTTCCCCCTATCCCAACAATTTTTGCTAAAAAAAGCTTGTGGAAAAATAAAAGGGCCCATCCAAATAAATATGAATTTTTTTCCCTAATACATGCCCCCTGAAAAATGAAAAAAAAAAAAAAAAAAATTGTCATTTTTTTGATGGTAAGGAATTTGGGCAAAAAAAAAATTTTTTTATTTTTATTGAGACTTAACATAAAAACTAGGGGGAATTGAGGAATTTTCAAAATTTTTAAATTTTTTCCACAAAAAATCTGCCTCCAAGGAAAAATTAAGTCGTTTTTGGGGAAAAGGGGAAAAAAAAAAGTTAAAAAAAAAAATCAAATGATATAAAAAATGCCCCCCGAGAAAGTGGCAAAAAGGGGTTTAAGGGGGGACACTGGCAGGTTTCTGAAAAAAAGTCTCAGCCTTGATTATGGGAAAAAATGGACCGTTTAAACACTAACCGAGAAGTTCATAAAAAAAAAAAAACTACTTTTAAAGTTTGCTGTCTTTTAAGGTCCTTTTTTCCCTGGGGGGTTTTCAAATTTTTTATTAAGCCTTTTCCCCGATCTATACTTTTTTTTTCAGCAGAACATTTGGGCAGTTTCCCCCCCCCCTTAAACAAATAAGATAGATCATTTTTTTTTTTCTTTAAAAAAAAACATTTATAAGTTGATGATCATATTTAAAGGGGGGGAAAAAGGAAAAAGGGATGTTTTTTTAATGATTTTACAGTTTTTTGTTTCTTTTCTACAAAATAAGTTTTTTCAAAGACCCAAAAAAAAAAAAAAAAAAATTGAAAAAAAAAAAAGGCCCCCCTACCCAAAGGGGGAAAAGGCATTTTTGGTTTAAAAGGATTGATTTTTAAGAAAAAAGAATCCCAGGGTTACTCCCCCCCAGGGAAAAAGGGTTTTACCCAAAAAAAGGGTTTGGGTTGTGAAAAATGAGAAAAGAAAAGGGGGTCCCAAAAAAAGATACATAATAAGTAGCAATGCAAAAAACATAAAACCCGAAATGCATGCCCCGTACGGTTTTTGAGGCCCACTTTTATTCAATAGATGAAATTTTTAATCCCCTTTTAGGGGGCTCTGTGGGGGGAACCGGCATTTTTTTCAGCTGAGGAAAAAAAAGAGTCATGGGGAAGAATTTTAGGTAGCCCCCTAAAATGGACAACTTTTGGTTTTGAAAAACCAAAGTGGCGTTTTCTTTCCCCCTTCTCCACGGGGGGTTTTAATTTAAAAAGTGAAAAAGGATTTTTCCCCACAGGGGGGGGGTGTATCTTTTAAAGGGGGGCTAAAAAAACCTCTTCTTTCTCTTCACATGTGGGCCAAAAGGTTTTTTCAGATGGGTAAAGGAATTTTTCCTGCAAAATAAAAAGGAAAACCCTGAGTTTGGATTCCCCCGGTTGGGGGAAGCTCCCCCCGGAGGGGGGCCATGGGGAAAACCCCACTCCCCCGTTTTCTTGCCTGGAAGAAAACCCATGGGGAAAAAGAGGGGGCCCCCGGGGGGGGGACGGTCCCCCCAAAGGGTCGCAAAGGGGGTCAAAACCCCCACTCAGGAGAAAAACACATTTTCCCCCGGGGAAGAAACCAAAAACCCCCCCGGGAAGTGGGGACCCCCCTGGTGCACATTCCCGCTGGCAGCTTTTTTCCTTTTTTTAATTTTTAACTAAAAATCCAAGGTAAATTTTTTCAACCATGGCCCCTCTTTTTCCCGGGGAAAAAAGTAAAGGGGCAATCTTTCCCCATAGGAAATTATTTTCTGATTATTAGCTGGGGAAAAATTTAAAAAAAAAAAACAAACAAACAAAAAAAAAAAAAAAAAAAACATGGAAAAAAGAATTTTTTGTTTTAAAAAATAAGTGCGGTGGGCCCCCCCCTGAATTTTCCCGTCCCAAAAATTTCCCCATTGTTAGTTTTTAAAAAAAAGCAAAAAATTTTTGGGGCTTGAGGGCAACTTTTTAAAGGGAAAAATGGGCCCTTATTTTTGGCAAGGGCTTTTGGGTACAGAAAAAAACCTGTTTTTATTTTTGAAAAAAAAAAAAGGACAGCAAAAAACAAAGAGAAAATAAAATTATTTAAAAACCCTTTTTTCCAAAAAGGGGGCACAGTTTCTTATCATTTTATCATGGAAAAAGGGGAAAAAAACCCCAGTTTGGGGGGACACATGAAAAAAATTTTTACCTGGACCTCAAAAAAGGGCCCCAAAAATACCAATTTTTTTAGAAAAGGCCCCAAAAACGATTAAGAAAAATTAAACACCTGAAAAAAAAATCTTCCTCCCTTTATTAAGTTTTAACTTCTTTTTTTTTTCCTTTTTGGCATGATATGTAATCTTTAAAAAAAAATGATTGAAATGAAAACTGTGCTCTGGAAAGGTAAAAATTTTTATTATAATTTTGTATAGGTTTGGGGAATTTTCCTTGGTCAGGTAGAGGTTCTTGTTTTTTTTTCAGTTTTCACAATGCCCCCCATTCTTTTTTAATCCCACCCCCTTTCCCCTTTTTGTTGTTACTTAAAAAACCCTTTCTCAAAACCACGTGGGGATTTACCCATTGTTCTACAAACCAGCTGTTTTTTTTTTTTTCCCCTATATGGAAAAAAAAATCAAGGAAAAATGAAAAAAATTGGGGAAAATAAAATTTGCCCCAAAACAAAAGCCAAAATTCAGGAAAGCAAAACAAAGTCCCGCAAAAAACCCCCCTTTCATAACATAAAAAACCCCCAATATGGCTTGGCACGGGGGAATTAGTTTTTTCAAAAAGTACAAAAAACAAAAATATTTTCCCCCCAAAGAAAAACCCGGGGGGTTTTTTTTGGGGGCCGTGGGGTGTTTTTTTGATAAAGTAAAATGGCCCCAATATATAAATACATTTTTGCACGCCGAGAACGCTGAGACCAAAGGGGAGATTTTCCCCCAAAAAATCAAAAGCATTTTTTAGGGGACACCCAGCACTTTTTTGGTCCCCCTTTTTTTTCATCTTTTCCTCTTTTTTAAAATGGCCTTTAGAAAAATTTTAAGGGAATTGTTCTTTTGTTTTTAAAAAAAGAACCCCCTCTTTAAAAAACTGGTAGGGGGGTTTTCCAAAAAAGAAAAAAAAATTTTTTAAACTCAGTAACATTTTCTACTGTAGTTCAGTTTTTTGTTTTTTTTATTTTAACAGAGTATAAAACTTTTTTTTTTTTTATCTAAAAAACTCCCCAAAAAAACACTTCGCAAAAAATAAAAAAGCCAAGATGGGAAAAAAAAATCTCCCAGATTTTACAGTGAAAAAAAAGGGGAATGTTTTATATTTTTAAAAAAAATTACATAAAAAATAAAAAAGTGGGTTTTTTTTTTTTTTTTTTTTTTTCAGGTTTAATTTTTAAAACCCAAAGCAAGGGGAAAGAGATGGAAAAGCCAGAGTGCATGGGGGTTTTTTAAGGGCCTGTTTGCCTTTTTTTTAAATCCCTTTTTTTTAGGGTTGTCTAGGAAGACCCAAAAATCTTGAAAAGCATTCCCAAAAAATGAGTTTCAATTTAATTGCATGGGCACTAGGGCCTTTGAAAAACAAAAAAAGGGGGGGTGAGGCCTCAAAATTTCCTCCAGTTGCCCAATTTTAAACCTTGAACAGTTGGGGGGGGAAATTAAATCCCACCCTTTTTTTTTCGGGGGGGGAGCCCCCCACTTGTTTCTTGGCCCATTTTATTTTCCAGATTTTTTTTTCCTGAAACCCCTTTCTACTTTGCTGGAAAAAAATTCCCTTCCCCCGGGGCCCACTTCTCCCCGGGGGGCAAAAAAAAGGGGGGGTTTTTTTGGGAAGGGGGAAAGGGGACAGTGACTTTGAAGGGAAAAAATAATCCTTTTTTCCTTCTGGGTTTTTTCCCCCCCAGGGGGCTGGACAGAAGCAGAAGGGATGGGAACTACAAAAAGGCGAAAAACCTAACGCAAAAGTTGGGCCCCTTTCAGGAAAAATTTTTTTTTTTTGACAGGGGGATTCAGGGGGGCCAACCAAAAAAACAAAGTGGGGAGGTTTTTTTCCCATTTCCCCCCCCAAAAATCCCAGTATGAGGGGGGGTTTTTTAAAAAAAAACTTTTTAGGGGGGGTAGTTGGAAAAAATCATTTAAATTTTTCATCGCTATGTATTTTTCTCCGGGATTTTAGGAAAACCTTCCCATTTCAAACCCAAGTCCCCCCCTTTCTTTTCCCTTATTTGGACAATCCTTTTTGGGGTTTTTTTTTGAAAAACAATGGGGCCCTGGGGCAGGTGGTTGTTTTTTTGGCTAAAACCCCAAACAGGGGTTTTCAAATATTTTAAAAACAGGGGGAAAAAATCAAAAATTTTTATAAAAAACCCAAAGGGGGGGGCTTTCCCAAGGGGGGAAAAAAAAAATCCCCTTTTAAACGGGGCCACAGCCTGAAATTTTTTTCCCCCAAATAAAAAAAAATTTTTTAAAACTTTTTGGAAAAAATTTTCGACAAAAAATTTTTTTTTTTAAAACTGGCCAAATTTTTTTTTTTAAATTCCCAAAGTTTTAAAAATTTAAAAAAAAAACGTTTTGGGGGAAAAAACAAAAAACCCCCAGGTTTTTTTTTTAAAAAAACTATCCTTTAGCTGTGATGAACCCCCCCACTTAAGCCCCCCCTTCAGAGTAAGTTTTTTTTTTTTTAGGATTATGCTCCCCCCCTTGGGAAAAAAACCAAAATCAGGTTTTACTTGAACCTCGGGGGCCCAAAAATTTTTAGGGGGATTTTTCCCCCCCCCCCCTTGCACTCCTGAAAAAACCCGTTTTTTGGGAAAAAAAACCAGAAAAGGGGAAAATGAATTGTAAGGGGTGGAAAACCTGTCTGAAAAAAAAGGAAAAAAAAATTCCCCCGCCAGTCAAAAAACTCAATCCTTTTGGGACGTGTTAGTTTTTTAAAACATAGATTTAAAAAATAAAATTTTTGGGGGGGGGCAAAAAATTTTTTAAAGAAAATTATTTTTTATTGGCTTTCAATCTTTAAACTTTTTTTAAAAATTTTTTGAAAAACGGTTTTTTTGGGTTTATTTAACTAAAACCCCCAGGGCATTGATTGAATTCTTTTTTGTAAGGGGGGGGAAAAAAAAAAAGGAGTACCTAAAAACACCATCAAGCAAGTAGAGGACCAACGTCCTTTTAAAACCATGTTCTCCTTGCCTTTCTTTTGATTTTTTTGTCAATTCACCAGCTGTTTTTTGGGCAAAATTTTTTTTTAAAAGCAAAACATAGGTGGAATCAAAAATACGGAAAATTTAAAAATATAGGAATTGGAGTAAAAGTGGGGTGATGCCCAAATTTTTTTAATTTAAAAAATTTTTTTTAAAAAACCCCCCAAAAAAAAAGGAAAAAAAAAAAAAAAATCTTTAAAACTTGATTCTTTTTGGCTTTTTTTCCAAAAGACCTGAGCAAGATGAAAAATTTTAAATGTAAAACCCTTGTCCCCGGTAAAGAAGCGTTTAGAGTCAGACTAGGAGCTTGGTTTTGTCAGTTTTTTTTTCTTTTTCCACAAAAAAATTTTAAAAAAAAAAAAACACTGGGAGATTTTTTTCATTTCCCCTTGGGGGAGTAATTAAGTCAAAAAGGCCCCCCAAAAAATTTTTTTTTTTTAAAAAAAACAAAGGTGAAGGTAAGGGAAAAAAAAAAGGGGATGAAAACCCAATTTTCCCCCTTTTTTTTCCTCCCCTGTTTCCCCTTTTGGACTGGGGGTTGTTTTGTTTTTCCCCCCCAAGATTTTGATCACAATCTGACAAGTTATTTTTTTAATAGTCCCCCCCCAGGCCCTTGAATTGAATTTTTTCAGGCTGAAAATTTGGGGGGGTAAACCATTTCTTCTTGGGGGGTTTTTTTTGACACAAAAAATTTAAAAATGGGGTCTCCCTGAATTGCAGAACATTTTACCATTGGCCATGCCCCAAGAAAAAATAAAAAAAAAAATCCCCAAAATTGCTATTCCAATTTGCCTTGGGTGGATACTGGGCTTTTTTCTAGAGATTTGTTTTTACGCTGTTGGAAAAAAACTTTTTACCTTTAGAATCGGGACCAACCCACCTTCAAATGGGACTGGTCTAAATCGCAAAAGTGCTTTTAAATCGTGGGAAAACCTTTTTTCCCAAAATTTTTGGTTTTCTCTGCCCCAAAAAATCGGGGGATTTAGCATTTAAAAAAGTTTTTTTTTAAAAAAACACATTTTTCAATCTAAATTTATTAAAAAAACACTGGGGGAGCCTTAGAAAAATGCTAAAGTCCCCGTAACTCAAAAATCACAAAAAGGGGAAAAAAAAATTCCAAACGCGGGCCTTGAGTAAAATACCTTGAAAGGACAGTCTTGATAAGCCTCAAAAAAAAAAGACACATCCCCAAATGCTTTGGGGACCCGTACCCAAGAGTAGATGAACTTTTACCTTAATAAAAAATGAATCACTATTTGAAAAATTCACTTCATTTACTTTATCTGATTTCTTAAATATCCAGTGGTGGATTTTGTCAGCTGTCATAAGGGTTTCATCAGCCCTAGACTTTTATGCAGATTGAATTTTTTTTTAACTTTAAACAAACTAAGCCTGTGCTCAATGTACCTTGGGAGGTAAAAAAGACTCGAAGATATTTCCCTCATATCCCCCTCAACAACACAATACCCCAGTAACACTCCCTCCTTACCACTCACTGTGAGATGCCTGTCATAAAAAAATTTTCCAATCTCATTTAAATTTAATCTGAGTTAAAAAGGGCACCTGTGCTCTGGACAGCCCAACCATACGCTTTCAAGAGGGGCCATCATACTGTTTCAAGAGGTGGGGGGGGGGGGGGGGATTGTTTATTGCATGGAAAAGGTTTCATCCACCAGAGGAAACGAAAGGGGGCTGACTGTAATATAAATTTTTCTGCTTTTCCAGAAGTGACGTTTTAAAAAATCTTAATTATAAAAAAATTTCTTTCCAATTTAAATATGCCAGAAGGTCAGAAGAGGGGAAGGTAGAATAAGGGAAGATAAGGTCTAAAGGGGGGGGAAAACAAAAATTTCCCCAAAATTCTGGGGAACCCACAGGTAAAAAATTAAGGGACAGTAGTTAGAAAGATCGCCAAAAAAAAGACCTTACCTTTTGTGATGTATTTGCAGCCGCCCACTCCTGAAAATTTAAAACACCATTCAGAGCGCGGGTAGCGACTGTCACAGCTAGGAAGTAACTACAGCATCTGCTCGGCCTCCTCTTTTTTTTAAGTAAAAACCAAAATAAGGAGGTGCCAGCGAATCCCTACCGCGGGCCGCTTAAAACCCCAAAAAT
>JAJLRB010005292.1:0-23001 GCA_020976825.1 Odocoileus hemionus | reverse complement strand
TGTGCAAGCGGATGTGATGTCATCTATAGTGCAAATATTGTCATACATATGCCGAGTGTGGTGACATCAACACCGAGGGTTGTGATGTCATACATAGAGGGTATCATGTCACAAATACAGTGGATAGGAGGCCACACGTATACTGGATGTGATATCATACATATATTGGCTGAGATACTATCGATTGGGTGGGTGTGATGACACAGATACAGTGGACGTGAGGTCAGATATAATGGAGTGATGTCATATATAGTGGACGTGATGTCATAAGGTGGTGTGATGTCATAAAGTGTGGATGTGATGTCATATGTATCACATATGATTTCATATATTTAGTGGAGATGATGTCATACACACACTGGGTTTGATGAAATTGATACATTCAGTGTGATGACACAGATACAGTTGGTGTGATATCAGACATAGTGGCTGTGAAGCACGCAATGGCTGTATTGTCATAACACTGTGTTTGATGCCATATTAAGTAGATATGTCATAACGTTGTGTGTGTGATGTCATTGAAACAGTCATTGTGAGAAGTCACACATAGAGTGAATGTGCTGTCACACACAGTAGAAGACATGTCATATGTAGTGCGTGTGATGTCATGAGTAGAGTGCATGTGATGTCATAAATACTAAGGAATGTTGTCATAACGTGTGGATATGATGTCATGTTTAGTGCATATGATGGCATACATATGCCACCTGTGATGTCTTACATAGTTGGTGTGATGTCTTCGACAGAGTGGGTGTGATGACATATAAAGTTGGTGTGGTGTCAGAGAGAATGCGTTTCAAGTCAGATAAAGAAACTTGTGTTGTCATGTACACAGTGTGTGTGAGATCATATATAGTGGATATGATGTCATAAACATAGTGGTTGCTATGGCTTACAAACACCGATATGATGTTAACAAGAGTGCATGTAATGTCATATAGAGTGCCTATTGTGTCCTTCATGCTGTGGGTTTGATTTCATACATACATCGTGTTTCATACCGTCAATCAAGTTGGTGTGATTACACAGATACAGTAGGTGTGATGTCGGAAACAGTGGTTGTGTTGTCATTCATACCCCATGTGAAATGTCATATACACTGAGTATGATGTCATAAACATAGTAGGTGTGTTGTTATAGATACAGTGGCTGTGATGTCACAAGTATAGTGTATGTGATGTCATATAGAGTGCGTGTGATTTCATGAATAGAGTGGATGTGATGTCATGAATACCGTCTCGTGATTACATAAGCCGGTGGTTTTAATGTTATAAGTGAGGATGTGATGTTGTGTATAGTGCAAAGTTGCCATGTATATGGCGAGTATGATGTTATACAACGAGTGAGTGTGATGTTGTCAATACAGTGGTTGTGATGACACAGATTAGTTGTTGTGATGTCACATGTGTATTGTATATGTTGACCTATATACTGGATGTAGTTTCATATACAGAGGTTGTGATATCATAAGTACAGTAGTCTGAAGACTCAAGGTGTGGATGTGATGTTATATATAGTGCATAGTATGTCACGCATATTGTTGGTTGGATGGCATACCAAAGTGGGTGTGATATCAGTGAAGAAATTGTCATGACAAAGATACAGTGGGTGTGATGTCATGCCTGAAGTGGATGTGATGTCAAAAATACTGTGGTTTGCTGTAAAAGATTATATGTGACGTCTTCTGTAGTGCAAATGATGTCACACATATGCCTAGTGTGATGTCATCAACACACAGTGTTGTGATGTCATACATAGTGTGTATCATGGCATAAATATAGTGGATATGATGTCACACGTATACTGGATGTGATATCATACATATATTGGCCGTGATACCATCGATAGGGTGGGTGTGATGACACGTATACAGTGGACGTGATGTCATAAATAAAGTGGTGTGACGTCATAAAGAGTGGGTGTGATGTGATATGCAGTGCATATGATGTCACACATATAGTGGCTGTGATGTCATAGGTACACTGGTTTTGATAAAGTAGATACATAGGGTGTGATGACACACATAGAGTGGGTGTGATATCATAGGTGTAGGGAATGAGATGTCATTCACCGTGGATATAATGTCATATATAGGAGATCTGATGTCATGAATGCAGTGGTGGTGATGTCATAAATACTGAGCATTGATGTCATAAATTGTGAATGTGATTTCTTGTAGAATGTGTATGGTGTCATACGTATGCCAATTGTGATGACTTCCATACTTGTGATGTCATCGATACAGCGGGTGTGACGACACTGATAGATTGGTTGTGATGTCAAATATAGTGGGTGTGATGTCAGGAATAGCCGTTGTGTTGTCATGAAAGCAGTGTGTGTGATATCATATATATTGGATATGATGTCATACATATACTGGATGTCATGTCATCCATATAGGGGTCTGAGGTCATAGAGTTCAGGCCATGTCATGCATACTGAATATGATGTCATACATACAGTGTGTGTGATGTGATCCAGAGAGTGGATGTGGTGTAATTGATACACTGGTTTTGATGACCCAGATACAATGGATGCAGTGTCAGATATAGTGGGTGAGATGGCAGATATAACATCGTGTTGTCTTGCGTGTGATGGCATATATAGCGTGTGTGATATCATGAATTCAGTGGATGTAATGTGATGACTACAATGGTGTGAAATCATAAAGAGTGGATGTGACGTTATGTATAGTGCAAAAGATGCCATACATAAACTGAGTGTGATGTCGTATATACAGGTGTCCAGAGATCATCAATAGAGTGGTTTTGATGACACAGGTACAGTGGATGCAATGTCAGATAGTGGGAGTGATACTATGAGGACAGTGCATTTGCTGTCAAAAGAAATGTGGTGTGATCTCATAAAAAGTGGATGTGATGACTTATATAGTGTATATGATGTTAAACATATAGTTGCTGTGATGTCATACATACCAAGGTTGTGATATGATGGAAAGAGTGTGTGTGAGACACAGATACAGTTTCTGCGATGCTACAATAGAGTGAATATGATGTTTTATACAATGGATATGATGTCATCATACATAGTCGATGAGATCTCATAAATAGAGATGGTATGATATCATCAATACAGTGGATGTGATGACACAGATATGGTGGATATGATGTCAAATATACTGTGTGTGATGTCTTAAAAACGGTGTTTTGATGTCATAATGTGAGGATGTGATTTCTTCCATAGTGTAATAGGTGCTATACATATGCCAAGTGTGAAGTCATACAAAGAGTGGGTGTGACATTGTCAATAGTGGGTGTGATGACTCAGATTACTGGCTGTGATGTCACATGTATAGTGTATATGTTGCTCTGCATACGGGATGTGGTTTCATAAATAGAGGTTGTGCTGTCATAAGTAGAGTAGTGTGATGACAAAAGCAGTCGATGTGATATTATTACAGAGCATATGATGTCACACATGTAGTGGGTGTGATGTCATACAAAAGTGGATGTGATATCCGCGGAGAGTTTGTGATGACAAAGATACACTAGGGGCGATGTCTGATAGAGTGAGTATGATGTCATGCCTGAAGTGGATGTGATATCATAAAATATGTGGTGTGCAGTGACAGAGCGGATGTGATGTCATCTATAGTGCAAATATTGTCATACATATGCCGAGTGTGGTGACATCAACACCGAGGGTTGTGATGTCATACATAGAGGGTATCATGTCACAAATACAGTGGATAGGAGGCCACACGTATACTGGATGTGATATCATACATATATTGGCTGAGATACTATCGATTGGATGGGTGTGATGACACAGATACAGTGGACGTGAGGTCAGATATAATGGAGTGATGTCATATATAGTGGACGTGATGTCATAAGGTGGTGTGATGTCATAAAGTGTGGATGTGATGTCATATGTATCACATATGATTTCATATATTTAGTGGAGATGATGTCATACACACACTGGGTTTGATGAAATTGATACATTCAGTGTGATGACACAGATACAGTTGGTGTGATATCAGACATAGTGGCTGTGAAGCACGCAATGGCTGTATTGTCATAACACTGTGTTTGATGCCATATTAAGTAGATATGTCATAAACGTTGTGTGTGATGTCATTGAAACAGTCATTGTGAGAAGTCACACATAGAGTGAATGTGCTGTCACACACAGTAGAAGACATGTCATATGTAGTGCGTGTGATGTCATGAGTAGAGTGCATGTGATGTCATAAATACTAAGGAATGTTGTCATAACGTGTGGATATGATGTCATGTTTAGTGCATATGATGGCATACATATGCCACCTGTGATGTCTTACATAGTTGGTGTGTGATGTCTTCGACAGAGTGGGTGTGATGACATATAAAGTTGGTGTGGTGTCAGAGAGAATGCGTTTCAAGTCAGATAAAGAACTTGTGTTGTCATGTACACAGTGTGTGTGAGATCATATATAGTGGATATGATGTCATAAACATAGTGGTTGCTATGGCTTACAAACACCGATATGATGTTGTAACAAGAGTGCATGTAATGTCATATAGAGTGCCTATTGTGTCCTTCATGCTGTGGGTTTGATTTCATACATACATCGTGTTTCATACCGTCAATCAAGTTGGTGTGATTACACAGATACAGTAGGTGTGATGTCGGAAACAGTGGTTGTGTTGTCATTCATACCCCATGTGAAATGTCATATACACTGAGTATGATGTCATAAACATAGTAGGTGTGTTGTTATAGATACAGTGGCTGTGATGTCACAAGTATAGTGTATGTGATGTCATATAGAGTGCGTGTGATTTCATGAATAGAGTGGATGTGATGTCATGAATACCGTCTCGTGATTACATAAGCCGGTGGTTTTAATGTTATAAGTGAGGATGTGATGTTGTGTATAGTGCAAAGTTGCCATGTATATGGCGAGTATGATGTTATACAACGAGTGAGTGTGATGTTGTCAATACAGTGGTTGTGATGACACAGATTAGTTGTTGTGATGTCACATGTGTATTGTATATGTTGACCTATATACTGGATGTAGTTTCATATACAGAGGTTGTGATATCATAAGTACAGTAGTCTGAAGACTCAAGGTGTGGATGTGATGTTATATATAGTGCATAGTATGTCACGCATATTGTTGGTTGGATGGCATACCAAAGTGGGTGTGATATCAGTGAAGAAATTGTCATGACAAAGATACAGTGGGTGTGATGTCATGCCTGAAGTGGATGTGATGTCAAAAATACTGTGGTTTGCTGTAAAAGATTATATGTGACGTCTTCTGTAGTGCAAATGATGTCACACATATGCCTAGTGTGATGTCATCAACACACAGTGTTGTGATGTCATACATAGTGTGTATCATGGCATAAATATAGTGGATATGATGTCACACGTATACTGGATGTGATATCATACATATATTGGCCGTGATACCATCGATAGGGTGGGTGTGATGACACGTATACAGTGGACGTGATGTCATAAATAAAGTGGTGTGACGTCATAAAGAGTGGGTGTGATGTGATATGCAGTGCATATGATGTCACACATATAGTGGCTGTGATGTCATAGGTACACTGGTTTTGATAAAGTAGATACATAGGGTGTGATGACACACATAGAGTGGGTGTGATATCATAGGTGTAGGGAATGAGATGTCATTCACCGTGGATATAATGTCATATATAGGAGATCTGATGTCATGAATGCAGTGGTGGTGATGTCATAAATACTGAGCATTGATGTCATAAATTGTGAATGTGATTTCTTGTAGAATGTGTATGGTGTCATACGTATGCCAATTGTGATGACTTCCATACTTGTGATGTCATCGATACAGCGGGTGTGACGACACTGATAGATTGGTTGTGATGTCAAATATAGTGGGTGTGATGTCAGGAATAGCCGTTGTGTTGTCATGAAAGCAGTGTGTGTGATATCATATATATTGGATATGATGTCATACATATACTGGATGTCATGTCATCCATATAGGGGTCTGAGAGTCATAGAGTTCAGGCCATGTCATGCATACTGAATATGATGTCATACATATAGTGTGTGTGATGTGATCCAGAGAGTGGATGTGGTGTAATTGATACACTGGTTTTGATGACCCAGATACAATGGATGCAGTGTCAGATATAGTGGGTGAGATGGCAGATATAACATCGTGTTGTCTTGCGTGTGATGGCATATATAGCGTGTGTGATATCATGAATTCAGTGGATGTAATGTGATGACTACAATGGTGTGAAATCATAAAGAGTGGATGTGACGTTATGTATAGTGCAAAAGATGCCATACATAAACTGAGTGTGATGTCGTATATACAGGTGTCCAGAGATCATCAATAGAGTGGTTTTGATGACACAGGTACAGTGGATGCAATGTCAGATAGTGGGAGTGATACTATGAGGACAGTGCATTTGCTGTCAAAAGAAATGTGGTGTGATCTCATAAAAAGTGGATGTGATGACTTATATAGTGTATATATGATGTTAAACATATAGTTGCTGTGCTGTGATGTCATACATACCAAGGTTGTGATATGATGGAAAGAGTGTGTGTGAGACACAGATACAGTTTCTGCGATGCTACAAATAGAGTGAATATGATGTTTTATACAATGGATATGATGTCATCATACATAGTCGATGAGATCTCATAAATAGAGATGGTATGATATCATCAATACAGTGGATGTGATGACACAGATATGGTGGATATGATGTCAAATATACTGTGTGTGATGTCTTAAAAACGGTGTTTTGATGTCATAATGTGAGGATGTGATTTCTTCCATAGTGTAATAGGTGCTATACATATGCCAAGTGTGAAGTCATACAAAGAGTGGGTGTGTGACATTGTCAATAGTGGGTGTGATGACTCAGATTACTGGCTGTGATGTCACATGTATAGTGTATATGTTGCTCTGCATACGGGATGTGGTTTCATAAATAGAGGTTGTGCTGTCATAAGTAGAGTAGTGTGATGACAAAAGCAGTCGATGATGTGATATTATTACAGAGCATATGATGTCACACATGTAGTGGGTGTGATGTCATACAAAAGTGGATGTGATATCCGCGGAGAGTTTGTGATGACAAAGATACACTAGGGGCGATGTCTGATAGAGTGAGTATGATGTCATGCCTGAAGTGGATGTGATATCATAAAATATGTGGTGTGCAGTGACAGAGCGGATGTGATGTCATCTATAGTGCAAATATTGTCATACATATGCCGAGTGTGGTGACATCAACACCGAGGGTTGTGATGTCATACATAGAGGGTATCATGTCACAAATACAGTGGATAGGAGGCCACACGTATACTGGATGTGATATCATACATATATTGGCTGAGATACTATCGATTGGGGGTGGGTGTGATGACACAGATACAGTGGACGTGAGGTCAGATATAATGGAGTGATGTCATATATAGTGGACGTGATGTCATAAGGTGGTGTGATGTCATAAAGTGTGGATGTGATGTCATATGTATCACATATGATTTCATATATTTAGTGGAGATGATGTCATACACACACTGGGTTTGATGAAATTGATACATTCAGTGTGATGACACAGATACAGTTGGTGTGATATCAGACATAGTGGCTGTGAAGCACGCAATGGCTGTATTGTCATAACACTGTGTTTGATGCCATATTAAGTAGATATGTCATAAACGTTGTGTGTGATGTCATTGAAACAGTCATTGTGAGAAGTCACACATAGAGTGAATGTGCTGTCACACACAGTAGAAGACATGTCATATGTAGTGCGTGTGATGTCATGAGTAGAGTGCATGTGATGTCATAAATACTAAGGAATGTTGTCATAACGTGTGGATATGATGTCATGTTTAGTGCATATGATGGCATACATATGCCACCTGTGATGTCTTACATAGTTGGTGTGATGTCTTCGACAGAGTGGGTGTGATGACATATAAAGTTGGTGTGGTGTCAGAGAGAATGCGTTTCAAGTCAGATAAAGAACTTGTGTTGTCATGTACACAGTGTGTGTGAGATCATATATAGTGGATATGATGTCATAAACATAGTGGTTGCTATGGCTTACAAACACCGATATGATGTTAACAAGAGTGCATGTAATGTCATATAGAGTGCCTATTGTGTCCTTCATGCTGTGGGTTTGATTTCATACATACATCGTGTTTCATACCGTCAATCAAGTTGGTGTGATTACACAGATACAGTAGGTGTGATGTCGGAAACAGTGGTTGTGTTGTCATTCATACCCCATGTGAAATGTCATATACACTGAGTATGATGTCATAAACATAGTAGGTGTGTTGTTATAGATACAGTGGCTGTGATGTCACAAGTATAGTGTATGTGATGTCATATAGAGTGCGTGTGATTTCATGAATAGAGTGGATGTGATGTCATGAATACCGTCTCGTGATTACATAAGCCGGTGGTTTTAATGTTATAAGTGAGGATGTGATGTTGTGTATAGTGCAAAGTTGCCATGTATATGGCGAGTATGATGTTATACAACGAGTGAGTGTGATGTTGTCAATACAGTGGTTGTGATGACACAGATTAGTTGTTGTGATGTCACATGTGTATTGTATATGTTGACCTATATACTGGATGTAGTTTCATATACAGAGGTTGTGATATCATAAGTACCAGTAGTCTGAAGACTCAAGGTGTGGATGTGATGTTATATATAGTGCATAGTATGTCACGCATATTGTTGGTTGGATGGCATACCAAAGTGGGTGTGATATCAGTGAAGAAATTGTCATGACAAAGATACAGTGGGTGTGATGTCATGCCTGAAGTGGATGTGATGTCAAAAATACTGTGGTTTGCTGTAAAAGATTATATGTGACGTCTTCTGTAGTGCAAATGATGTCACACATATGCCTAGTGTGATGTCATCAACACACAGTGTTGTGATGTCATACATAGTGTGTATCATGGCATAAATATAGTGGATATGATGTCACACGTATACTGGATGTGATATCATACATATATTGGCCTTGATACCATCGATAGGGTGGGTGTGATGACACGTATACAGTGGACGTGATGTCATAAATAAAGTGGTGTGACGTCATAAAGAGTGGGTGTGATGTGATATGCAGTGCATATGATGTCACACATATAGTGGCTGTGATGTCATAGGTACACTGGTTTTGATAAAGTAGATACATAGGGTGTGATGACACACATAGAGTGGGTGTGATATCATAGGTGTAGGGAATGAGATGTCATTCACCGTGGATATAATGTCATATATAGGAGATCTGATGTCATGAATGCAGTGGTGGTGATGTCATAAATACTGAGCATTGATGTCATAAATTGTGAATGTGATTTCTTGTAGAATGTGTATGGTGTCATACGTATGCCAATTGTGATGACTTCCATACTTGTGATGTCATCGATACAGCGGGTGTGACGACACTGATAGATTGGTTGTGATGTCAAATATAGTGGGTGTGATGTCAGGAATAGCCGTTGTGTTGTCATGAAAGCAGTGTGTGTGATATCATATATATTGGATATGATGTCATACATATACTGGATGTCATGTCATCCATATAGGGGTCTGAGGTCATAGAGTTCAGGCCATGTCATGCATACTGAATATGATGTCATACATATAGTGTGTGTGATGTGATCCAGAGAGTGGATGTGGTGTAATTGATACACTGGTTTTGATGACCCAGATACAATGGATGCAGTGTCAGATATAGTGGGTGAGATGGCAGATATAACATCGTGTTGTCTTGCGTGTGATGGCATATATAGCGTGTGTGATATCATGAATTCAGTGGATGTAATGTGATGACTACAATGGTGTGAAATCATAAAGAGTGGATGTGACGTTATGTATAGTGCAAAAGATGCCATACATAAACTGAGTGTGATGTCGTATATACAGGTGTCCAGAGATCATCAATAGAGTGGTTGTGATGACACAGGTACAGTGGATGCAATGTCAGATAGTGGGAGTGATACTATGAGGACAGTGTGCATTTGCTGTCAAAAGAAATGTGGTGTGATCTCATAAAAAGTGGATGTGATGACTTATATAGTGTATATGATGTTAAACATATAGTTGCTGTGATGTCATACATACCAAGGTTGTGATATGATGGAAAGAGTGTGTGTGAGACACAGATACAGTTTCTGCGATGCTACAAATAGAGTGAATATGATGTTTTATACAATGGATATGATGTCATCATACATAGTCGATGAGATCTCATAAATAGAGATGGTATGATATCATCAATACAGTGGATGTGATGACACAGATATGGTGGATATGATGTCAAATATACTGTGTGTGATGTCTTAAAAACGGTGTTTTGATGTCATAATGTGAGGATGTGATTTCTTCCATAGTGTAATAGGTGCTATACATATGCCAAGTGTGAAGTCATACAAAGAGTGGGTGTGACATTGTCAATAGTGGGTGTGATGACTCAGATTACTGGCTGTGATGTCACATGTATATAGTGTATATGTTGCTCTGCATACGGGATGTGGTTTCATAAATAGAGGTTGTGCTGTCATAAGTAGAGTAGTGTGATGACAAAAGCAGTCGATGTGATATTATTACAGAGCATATGATGTCACACATGTAGTGGGTGTGATGTCATACAAAAGTGGATGTGATATCCGCGGAGAGTTTGTGATGACAAAGATACACTAGGGGCGATGTCTGATAGAGTGAGTATGATGTCATGCCTGAAGTGGATGTGATATCATAAAATATGTGGTGTGCAGTGACAGAGCGGATGTGATGTCATCTATAGTGCAAATATTGTCATACATATGCCGAGTGTGGTGACATCAACACCGAGGGTTGTGATGTCATACATAGAGGGTATCATGTCACAAATACAGTGGATAGGAGGCCACACGTATACTGGATGTGATATCATACATATATTGGCTGAGATACTATCGATTGGATGGGTGTGATGACACAGATACAGTGGACGTGAGGTCAGATATAAGGAGTGATGTCATATATAGTGGACGTGATGTCATAAGGTGGTGTGATGTCATAAAGTGTGGATGTGATGTCATATGTATCACATATGATTTCATATATTTAGTGGAGATGATGTCATACACACACTGGGTTTGATGAAATTGATACATTCAGTGTGATGACACAGATACAGTTGGTGTGATATCAGACATAGTGGCTGTGAAGCACGCAATGGCTGTATTGTCATAACACTGTGTTTGATGCCATATTAAGTAGATATGTCATAAACGTTGTGTGTGATGTCATTGAAACAGTCATTGTGAGAAGTCACACATAGAGTGAATGTGCTGTCACACACAGTAGAAGACATGTCATATGTAGTGCGTGTGATGTCATGAGTAGAGTGCATGTGATGTCATAAATACTAAGGAATGTTGTCATAACGTGTGGATATGATGTCATGTTTAGTGCATATGATGGCATACATATGCCACCTGTGATGTCTTACATAGTTGGTGTGATGTCTTCGACAGAGTGGGTGTGATGACATATAAAGTTGGTGTGGTGTCAGAGAGAATGCGTTTCAAGTCAGATAAAGAACTTGTGTTGTCATGTACACAGTGTGTGTGAGATCATATATAGTGGATATGATGTCATAAACATAGTGGTTGCTATGGCTTACAAACACCGATATGATGTTAACAAGAGTGCATGTAATGTCATATAGAGTGCCTATTGTGTCCTTCATGCTGTGGGTTTGATTTCATACATACATCGTGTTTTTACCGTCAATCAAGTTGGTGTGATTACACAGATACAGTAGGTGTGATGTCGGAAACAGTGGTTGTGTTGTCATTCATACCCCATGTGAAATGTCATATACACTGAGTATGATGTCATAAACATAGTAGGTGTGTTGTTATAGATACAGTGGCTGTGATGTCACAAGTATAGTGTATGTGATGTCATATAGAGTGCGTGTGATTTCATGAATAGAGTGGATGTGATGTCATGAATACCGCTCGTGATTACATAAGCCGGTGGTTTTAATGTTATAAGTGAGGATGTGATGTTGTGTATAGTGCAAAGTTGCCATGTATATGGCGAGTATGATGTTATACAACGAGTGAGTGTGATGTTGTCAATACAGTGGTTGTGATGACACAGATTAGTTGTTGTGATGTCACATGTGTATTGTATATGTTGACCTATATACTGGATGTAGTTTCATATACAGAGGTTGTGATATCATAAGTACAGTAGTCTGAAGACTCAAGGTGTGGATGTGATGTTATATATAGAGTGCATAGTATGTCACGCATATTGTTGGTTGGATGGCATACCAAAGTGGGTGTGATATCAGTGAAGAAATTGTCATGACAAAGATACAGTGGGTGTGATGTCATGCCTGAAGTGGATGTGATGTCAAAAATACTGTGGTTTGCTGTAAAAGATTATATGTGACGTCTTCTGTAGTGCAAATGATGTCACACATATGCCTAGTGTGATGTCATCAACACACAGTGTTGTGATGTCATACATAGTGTGTATCATGGCATAAATATAGTGGATATGATGTCACACGTATACTGGATGTGATATCATACATATATTGGCCTTGATACCATCGATAGGGTGGGTGTGATGACACGTATACAGTGGACGTGATGTCATAAATAAAGTGGTGTGACGTCATAAAGAGTGGGTGTGATGTGATATGCAGTGCATATGATGTCACACATATAGTGGCTGTGATGTCATAGGTACACTGGTTTTGATAAAGTAGATACATAGGGTGTGATGACACACATTGAGTGGGTGTGATATCATAGGTGTAGGGAATGAGATGTCATTCACCGTGGATATAATGTCATATATAGGAGATCTGATGTCATGAATGCAGTGGTGGTGATGTCATAAATACTGAGCATTGATGTCATAAATTGTGAATGTGATTTCTTGTAGAATGTGTATGGTGTCATACGTATGCCAATTGTGATGACTTCCATACTTGTGATGTCATCGATACAGCGGGTGTGACGACACTGATAGATTGGTTGTGATGTCAAATATAGTGGGTGTGATGTCAGGAATAGCCGTTGTGTTGTCATGAAAGCAGTGTGTGTGATATCATATATATTGGATATGATGTCATACATATACTGGATGTCATGTCATCCATATAGGGGTCTGAGGTCATAGAGTTCAGGCCATGTCATGCATACTGAATATGATGTCATACATATAGTGTGTGTGATGTGATCCAGAGAGTGGATGTGGTGTAATTGATACACTGGTTTTGATGACCCAGATACAATGGATGCAGTGTCAGATATAGTGGGTGAGATGGCAGATATAACATCGTGTTGTCTTGCGTGTGATGGCATATATAGCGTGTGTGATATCATGAATTCAGTGGATGTAATGTGATGACTACAATGGTGTGAAATCATAAAGAGTGGATGTGACGTTATGTATAGTGCAAAAGATGCCATACATAAACTGAGTGTGTGATGTCGTATATACAGGTGTCCAGAGATCATCAATAGAGTGGTTTTGATGACACAGGTACAGTGGATGCAATGTCAGATAGTGGGAGTGATACTATGAGGACAGTGCATTTGCTGTCAAAAGAAATGTGGTGTGATCTCATAAAAAGTGGATGTGATGACTTATATAGTGTATATGATGTTAAACATATAGTTGCTGTGATGTCATACATACCAAGGTTGTGATATGATGGAAAGAGTGTGTGTGAGACACAGATACAGTTTCTGCGATGCTACAAATAGAGTGAATATGATGTTTTATACAATGGATATGATGTCATCATACATAGTCGATGAGATCTCATAAATAGAGATGGTATGATATCATCAATACAGTGGATGTGATGACACAGATATGGTGGATATGATGTCAAATATACTGTGTGTGATGTCTTAAAAACGGTGTTTTGATGTCATAATGTGAGGATGTGATTTCTTCCATAGTGTAATAGGTGCTATACATATGCCAAGTGTGAAGTCATACAAAGAGTGGGTGTGACATTGTCAATAGTGGGTGTGATGACTCAGATTACTGGCTGTGATGTCACATGTATAGTGTATATGTTGCTCTGCATACGGGATGTGGTTTCATAAATAGAGGTTGTGCTGTCATAAGTAGAGTAGTGTGATGACAAAAGCAGTCGATGTGATATTATTACAGAGCATATGATGTCACACATGTAGTGGGTGTGATGTCATACAAAAGTGGATGTGATATCCGCGGAGAGTTTGTGATGACAAAGATACACTAGGGGCGATGTCTGATAGAGTGAGTATGATGTCATGCCTGAAGTGGATGTGATATCATAAAATATGTGGTGTGCAGTGACAGAGCGGATGTGATGTCATCTATAGTGCAAATATTGTCATACATATGCCGAGTGTGGTGACATCAACACCGAGGGTTGTGATGTCATACATAGAGGGTATCATGTCACAAATACAGTGGATAGGAGGCCACACGTATACTGGATGTGATATCATACATATATTGGCTGAGATACTATCGATTGGATGGGTGTGATGACACAGATACAGTGGACGTGAGGTCAGATATAATGGAGTGATGTCATATATAGTGGACGTGATGTCATAAGGTGGTGTGATGTCATAAAGTGTGGATGTGATGTCATATGTATCACATATGATTTCATATATTTAGTGGAGATGATGTCATACACACACTGGGTTTGATGAAATTGATACATTCAGTGTGATGACACAGATACAGTTGGTGAGATATCAGACATAGTGGCTGTGAAGCACGCAATGGCTGTATTGTCATAACACTGTGTTTGATGCCATATTAAGTAGATATGTCATAAACGTTGTGTGTGATGTCATTGAAACAGTCATTGTGAGAAGTCACACATAGAGTGAATGTGCTGTCACACACAGTAGAAGACATGTCATATGTAGTGCGTGTGATGTCATGAGTAGAGTGCATGTGATGTCATAAATACTAAGGAATGTTGTCATAACGTGTGGATATGATGTCATGTTTAGTGCATATGATGGCATACATATGCCACCTGTGATGTCTTACATAGTTGGTGTGATGTCTTCGACAGAGTGGGTGTGATGACATATAAAGTTGGTGTGGTGTCAGAGAGAATGCGTTTCAAGTCAGATAAAGAACTTGTGTTGTCATGTACACAGTGTGTGTGAGATCATATATAGTGGATATGATGTCATAAACATAGTGGTTGCTATGGCTTACAAACACCGATATGATGTTAACAAGAGTGCATGTAATGTCATATAGAGTGCCTATTGTGTCCTTCATGCTGTGGGTTTGATTTCATACATACATCGTGTTTCATACCGTCAATCAAGTTGGTGTGATTACACAGATACAGTAGGTGTGATGTCGGAAACAGTGGTTGTGTTGTCATTCATACCCCATGTGAAATGTCATATACACTGAGTATGATGTCATAAACATAGTAGGTGTGTTGTTATAGATACAGTGGCTGTGATGTCACAAGTATAGTGTATGTGATGTCATATAGAGTGCGTGTGATTTCATGAATAGAGTGGATGTGATGTCATGAATACCGTCTCGTGATTACATAAGCCGGTGGTTTTAATGTTATAAGTGAGGATGTGATGTTGTGTATAGTGCAAAGTTGCCATGTATATGGCGAGTATGATGTTATACAACGAGTGAGTGTGATGTTGTCAATACAGTGGTTGTGATGACACAGATTAGTTGTTGTGATGTCACATGTGTATTGTATATGTTGACCTATATACTGGATGTAGTTTCATATACAGAGGTTGTGATATCATAAGTCCAGTAGTCTGAAGACTCAAGGTGTGGATGTGATGTTATATATAGTGCATAGTATGTCACGCATATTGTTGGTTGGATGGCATACCAAAGTGGGTGTGATATCAGTGAAGAAATTGTCATGACAAAGATACAGTGGGTGTGATGTCATGGCTGAAGTGGATGTGATGATTCAAAAAAATACTGTGGTTTGCTGTAAAAGATTATATGTGACGTCTTCTGTAGTGCAAATGATGTCACACATATGCCTAGTGTGATGTCATCAACACACAGTGTTGTGATGTCATACATAGTGTGTATCATGGCATAAATATAGTGGATATGATGTCACACGTATACTGGATGTGATATCATACATATATTGGCCTTGATACCATCGATAGGGTGGGTGTGATGACACGTATACAGTGGACGTGATGTCATAAATAAAGTGGTGTGACGTCATAAAGAGTGGGTGTGATGTGATATGCAGTGCATATGATGTCACACATATAGTGGCTGTGATGTCATAGGTACACTGGTTTTGATAAAGTAGATACATAGGGTGTGATGACACACATAGAGTGGGTGTGATATCATAGGTGTAGGGAATGAGATGTCATTCACCGTGGATATAATGTCATATATAGGAGATCTGATGTCATGAATGCAGTGGTGGTGATGTCATAAATACTGAGCATTGATGTCATAAATTGTGAATGTGATTTCTTGTAGAATGTGTATGGTGTCATACGTATGCCAATTGTGATGACTTCCATACTTGTGATGTCATCGATACAGCGGGTGTGACGACACTGATAGATTGGTTGTGATGTCAAATATAGTGGGTGTGATGTCAGGAATAGCCGTTGTGTTGTCATGAAAGCAGTGTGTGTGATATCATATATATTGGATATGATGTCATACATATACTGGATGTCATGTCATCCATATAGGGGTCTGAGGTCATAGAGTTCAGGCCATGTCATGCATACTGAATATGATGTCATACATATAGTGTGTGTGATGTGATCCAGAGAGTGGATGTGGTGTAATTGATACACTGGTTTTGATGACCCAGATACAATGGATGCAGTGTCAGATATAGTGGGTGAGATGGCAGATATAACATCGTGTTGTCTTGCGTGTGATGGCATATATAGCGTGTGTGATATCATGAATTCAGTGGATGGATGTAATGTGATGACTACAATGGTGTGAAATCATAAAGAGTGGATGTGACGTTATGTATAGTGCAAAAGATGCCATACATAAACTGAGTGTGATGTCGTATATACAGGTGTCCAGAGATCATCAATAGAGTGGTTTTGATGACACAGGTACAGT
Source organism: Odocoileus hemionus (assembly GCA_020976825.1). Taxonomy (NCBI): domain Eukaryota; kingdom Metazoa; phylum Chordata; class Mammalia; order Artiodactyla; family Cervidae; genus Odocoileus; species Odocoileus hemionus. Next base: position 5,842 of record JAJLRB010005292.1, on the reverse strand, counting down.
GGATGCAATGTCAGATAGTGGGAGTGATACTATGAGGACAGTGCATTTGCTGTCAAAAGAAATGTGGTGTGATCTCATAAAAAGTGGATGTGATGACTTATATAGTGTATATGATGTTAAACATATAGTTGCTGTGATGTCATACATACCAAGGTTGTGATATGATGGAAAGAGTGTGTGTGAGACACAGATACAGTTTCTGCGATGCTACAAATAGAGTGAATATGATGTTTTATACAATGGATATGATGTCATCATACATAGTCGATGAGATCTCATAAATAGAGATGGTATGATATCATCAATACAGTGGATGTGATGACACAGATATGGTGGATATGATGTCAAATATACTGTGTGTGATGTCTTAAAAACGGTGTTTTGATGTCATAATGTGAGGATGTGATTTCTTCCATAGTGTAATAGGTGCTATACATATGCCAAGTGTGAAGTCATACAAAGAGTGGGTGTGACATTGTCAATAGTGGGTGTGATGACTCAGATTACTGGCTGTGATGTCACATGTATAGTGTATATGTTGCTCTGCATACGGGATGTGGTTTCATAAATAGAGGTTGTGCTGTCATAAGTAGAGTAGTGTGATGACAAAAGCAGTCGATGTGATATTATTACAGAGCATATGATGTCACACATGTAGTGGGTGTGATGTCATACAAAAGTGGATGTGATATCCGCGGAGAGTTTGTGATGACAAAGATACACTAGGGGCGATGTCTGATAGAGTGAGTATGATGTCATGCCTGAAGTGGATGTGATATCATAAAATATGTGGTGTGCAGTGACAGAGCGGATGTGATGTCATCTATAGTGCAAATATTGTCATACATATCCGAGTGTGGTGACATCAACACCGAGGGTTGTGATGTCATACATAGAGGGTATCATGTCACAAATACAGTGGATAGGAGGCCACACGTATACTGGATGTGATATCATACATATATTGGCTGAGATACTATCGATTGGATGGGTGTGATGACACAGATACAGTGGACGTGAGGTCAGATATAATGGAGTGATGTCATATATAGTGGACGTGATGTCATAAGGTGGTGTGATGTCATAAAGTGTGGATGTGATGTCATATGTATCACATATGATTTCATATATTTAGTGGAGATGATGTCATACACACACTGGGTTTGATGAAATTGATACATTCAGTGTGATGACACAGATACAGTTGGTGTGATATCAGACATAGTGGCTGTGAAGCACGCAATGGCTGTATTGTCATAACACTGTGTTTGATGCCATATTAAGTAGATATGTCATAAACGTTGTGTGTGATGTCATTGAAACAGTCATTGTGAGAAGTCACACATAGAGTGAATGTGCTGTCACACACAGTAGAAGACATGTCATATGTAGTGCGTGTGATGTCATGAGTAGAGTGCATGTGATGTCATAAATACTAAGGAATGTTGTCATAACGTGTGGATATGATGTCATGTTTAGTGCATATGATGGCATACATATGCCACCTGTGATGTCTTACATAGTTGGTGTGATGTCTTCGACAGAGTGGGTGTGATGACATATAAAGTTGGTGTGGTGTCAGAGAGAATGCGTTTCAAGTCAGATAAAGAACTTGTGTTGTCATGTACACAGTGTGTGTGAGATCATATATAGTGGATATGATGTCATAAACATAGTGGTTGCTATGGCTTACAAACACCGATATGATGTTAACAAGAGTGCATGTAATGTCATATAGAGTGCCTATTGTGTCCTTCATGCTGTGGGTTTGATTTCATACATACATCGTGTTTCATACCGTCAATCAAGTTGGTGTGATTACACAGATACAGTAGGTGTGATGTCGTCGGAACAGTGGTTGTGTTGTCATTCATACCCCATGTGAAATGTCATATACACTGAGTATGATGTCATAAACATAGTAGGTGTGTTGTTATAGATACAGTGGCTGTGATGTCACAAGTATAGTGTATGTGATGTCATATAGAGTGCGTGTGATTTCATGAATAGAGTGGATGTGATGTCATGAATACCGTCTCGTGATTACATAAGCCGGTGGTTTTAATGTTATAAGTGAGGATGTGATGTTGTGTATAGTGCAAAGTTGCCATGTATATGGCGAGTATGATGTTATACAACGAGTGAGTGTGATGTTGTCAATACAGTGGTTGTGATGACACAGATTAGTTGTTGTGATGTCACATGTGTATTGTATATGTTGACCTATATACTGGATGTAGTTTCATATACAGAGGTTGTGATATCATAAGTCCAGTAGTCTGAAGACTCAAGGTGTGGATGTGATGTTATATATAGTGCATAGTATGTCACGCATATTGTTGGTTGGATGGCATACCAAAGTGGGTGTGATATCAGTGAAGAAATTGTCATGACAAAGATACAGTGGGTGTGATGTCATGCCTGAAGTGGATGTGATGTCAAAAATACTGTGGTTTGCTGTAAAAGATTATATGTGACGTCTTCTGTAGTGCAAATGATGTCACACATATGCCTAGTGTGATGTCATCAACACACAGTGTTGTGATGTCATACATAGTGTGTATCATGGCATAAATATAGTGGATATGATGTCACACGTATACTGGATGTGATATCATACATATATTGGCCTTGATACCATCGATAGGGTGGGTGTGATGACACGTATACAGTGGACGTGATGTCATAAATAAAGTGGTGTGACGTCATAAAGAGTGGGTGTGATGTGATATGCAGTGCATATGATGTCACACATATAGTGGCTGTGATGTCATAGGTACACTGGTTTTGATAAAGTAGATACATAGGGTGTGATGACACACATATAGAGTGGGTGTGATATCATAGGTGTAGGGAATGAGATGTCATTCACCGTGGATATAATGTCATATATAGGAGATCTGATGTCATGAATGCAGTGGTGGTGATGTCATAAATACTGAGCATTGATGTCATAAATTGTGAATGTGATTTCTTGTAGAATGTGTATGGTGTCATACGTATGCCAATTGTGATGACTTCCATACTTGTGATGTCATCGATACAGCGGGTGTGACGACACTGATAGATTGGTTGTGATGTCAAATATAGTGGGTGTGATGTCAGGAATAGCCGTTGTGTTGTCATGAAAGCAGTGTGTGTGATATCATATATATTGGATATGATGTCATACATATACTGGATGTCATGTCATCCATATAGGGGTCTGAGGTCATAGAGTTCAGGCCATGTCATGCATACTGAATATGATGTCATACATATAGTGTGTGTGATGTGATCCAGAGAGTGGATGTGGTGTAATTGATACACTGGTTTTGATGACCCAGATACAATGGATGCAGTGTCAGATATAGGGGTGAGATGGCAGATATAACATCGTGTTGTCTTGCGTGTGATGGCATATATAGCGTGTGTGATATCATGAATTCAGTGGATGTAATGTGATGACTACAATGGTGTGAAATCATAAAGAGTGGATGTGACGTTATGTATAGTGCAAAAGATGCCATACATAAACTGAGTGTGATGTCGTATATACAGGTGTCCAGAGATCATCAATAGAGTGGTTGTGATGACACAGGTACAGTGGATGCAATGTCAGATAGTGGGAGTGATACTATGAGGACAGTGCATTTGCTGTCAAAAGAAATGTGGTGTGATCTCATAAAAAGTGGATGTGATGACTTATATAGTGTATATGATGTTAAACATATAGTTGCTGTGATGTCATACATACCAAGGTTGTGATATGATGGAAAGAGTGTGTGTGAGACACAGATACAGTTTCTGCGATGCTACAAATAGAGTGAATATGATGTTTTATACAATGGATATGATGTCATCATACATAGTCGATGAGATCTCATAAATAGAGATGGTATGATATCATCAATACAGTGGATGTGATGACACAGATATGGTGGATATGATGTCAAATATACTGTGTGTGATGTCTTAAAAACGGTGTTTTGATGTCATAATGTGAGGATGTGATTTCTTCCATAGTGTAATAGGTGCTATACATATGCCAAGTGTGAAGTCATACAAAGAGTGGGTGTGACATTGTCAATAGTGGGTGTGATGACTCAGATTACTGGCTGTGATGTCACATGTATAGTGTATATGTTGCTCTGCATACGGGATGTGGTTTCATAAATAGAGGTTGTGCTGTCATAAGTAGAGTAGTGTGATGACAAAAGCAGTCGATGTGATATTATTACAGAGCATATGATGTCACACATGTAGTGGGTGTGATGTCATACAAAAGTGGATGTGATATCCGCGGAGAGTTTGTGATGACAAAGATACACTAGGGGCGATGTCTGATAGAGTGAGTATGATGTCATGCCTGAAGTGGATGTGATATCATAAAATATGTGGTGTGCAGTGACAGAGCGGATGTGATGTCATCTATAGTGCAAATATTGTCATACATATGCCGAGTGTGGTGACATCAACACCGAGGGTTGTGATGTCATACATAGAGGGTATCATGTCACAAATACAGTGGATAGGAGGCCACACGTATACTGGATGTGATATCATACATATATTGGCTGAGATACTATCGATTGGATGGGTGTGATGACACAGATACAGTGGACGTGAGGTCAGATATAATGGAGTGATGTCATATATAGTGGACGTGATGTCATAAGGTGGTGTGATGTCATAAAGTGTGGATGTGATGTCATATGTATCACATATGATTTCATATATTTAGTGGAGATGATGTCATACACACACTGGGTTTGATGAAATTGATACATTCAGTGTGATGACACAGATACAGTTGGTGTGATATCAGACATAGTGGCTGTGAAGCACGCAATGGCTGTATTGTCATAACACTGTGTTTGATGCCATATTAAGTAGATATGTCATAAACGTTGTGTGTGATGTCATTGAAACAGTCATTGTGAGAAGTCACACATAGAGTGAATGTGCTGTCACACACAGTAGAAGACATGTCATATGTAGTGCGTGTGATGTCATGAGTAGAGTGCATGTGATGTCATAAATACTAAGGAATGTTGTCATAACGTGTGGATATGATGTCATGTTTAGTGCATATGATGGCATACATATGCCACCTGTGATGTCTTACATAGTTGGTGTGATGTCTTCGACAGAGTGGGTGTGATGACATATAAAGTTGGTGTGGTGTCAGAGAGAATGCGTTTCAAGTCAGATAAAGAACTTGTGTTGTCATGTACACAGTGTGTGTGAGATCATATATAGTGGATATGATGTCATAAACATAGTGGTTGCTATGGCTTACAAACACCGATATGATGTTAACAAGAGTGCATGTAATGTCATATAGAGTGCCTATTGTGTCCTTCATGCTGTGGGTTTGATTTCATACATACATCGTGTTTCATACCGTCAATCAAGTTGGTGTGATTACACAGATACAGTAGGTGTGATGTCGGAAACAGTGGTTGTGTTGTCATTCATACCCCATGTGAAATGTCATATACACTGAGTATGATGTCATAAACATAGTAGGTGTGTTGTTATAGATACAGTGGCTGTGATGTCACAAGTATAGTGTATGTGATGTCATATAGAGTGCGTGTGATTTCATGAATAGAGTGGATGTGATGTCATGAATACCGTCTCGTGATTACATAAGCCGGTGGTTTTAATGTTATAAGTGAGGATGTGATGTTGTGTATAGTGCAAAGTTGCCATGTATATGGCGAGTATGATGTTATACAACGAGTGAGTGTGATGTTGTCAATACAGTGGTTGTGATGACACAGATTAGTTGTTGTGATGTCACATGTGTATTGTATATGTTGACCTATATACTGGATGTAGTTTCATATACAGAGGT
>JAJLRB010005291.1:0-51637 GCA_020976825.1 Odocoileus hemionus | reverse complement strand
AATTTTTTTGAAAAGGTTTCTTAACAAAAAAACATAAGGCCCTAGGAAAAACATCCAAATGTTTCATAATATAAACCTGACACTCAGTGATGGAACTGTATAAAGGCAGTAAGGCTAGATGTGTGTGCTCAGTCATTCAGTTTTCTCCGACCCCTTGTGACCCCATGGACTGTAGCCAGCCAGACTCCTCTGTCCATGGGATTTCCCAGGAAATTTATATTGGAGTGGCATTGTCATTTTCTTTTCTGGGGATCTGCCCTCCCCCAAGGGTTAAATCCATGTCTCCAGTGTTCCCTGCATTAGTAGGCAGATTCTTACCACTAAGGCATCTGGGAAGTCCAATGTAAATTACTTTAAATTATGATTAGCTGGACTTTGTGAAAGATTATAGGGGAAAGAAGTAAAATATTTAATTCAAACCTCACACTTGATAGAATGGTCTTCATAAAATATCTAAAAGTTATAGATACTAACGAAGGATTAGAGAAAAGGGATCCTCCTACACTTTTGATGGAATGAAAAATTGGTGCAGCCACTGTAGTGAAGAGTATGGAGGTCCTCAAAAAAACTAAAAATAGAGTTACCATATAATCCAGCAATCTCAGTCCAGAACATACACTCAGAAAAAGTATAATTAGCAAAGAACATGCTCCCCTATGTTCATAGCAGCACTGTTCCAAGACAGGGAAACAATGTCTAAATGTCATATACAAGTGAATTGATAAAGGCACTACACATCTATACACACAATAAATATTACTCAGCCTTTAAAAAAAGATAAAGTAATGTCATTTGCAGCAATATGGCTGAACCTAAGATTATCATAGTAGGTGGTACCATATACACCATATTTTCATTTGCATGTGGATCTAAACTATGATGTAATGAACACTGTATAAAAGCCAAAACAGACTCACAGACATAGAGCACACTTGTGGTTGCCAAGGGGAGGGGCCCAGGGGAGGGAAGACTTGGGAGTCTGAAATTAGCACATGCAACTAGTATATAGGGGGAGTAAACAACAAGACCTTACTGTACAGCACGGGGAAATACATTCAAGATCTTGTAATAAACCACAATAGAAAAGGGTATATATATATATATATATATACACACACACACACACACACACATACAAAAATATATGTATATTTAACTGAAAAAAAGAAAATAAATTCAAGCATTTTTTTACTCAGAAATTTACTGAAAGAAAATAATGCCTTTTAATTGTTTGATGGATAAATGCATAATTTATATAAAAATTCTGTAAAATAGTGTTAAAAAAAGAATTGTATTAACATTGAGAAGTTAGGACTACGAGGCAAGCTGGATGGAATAACATATAACAACAAAGCTGATTTGAATTATTCAAGCTAGTTATGCTCTAATAAATTTGTGTATTTTCAACTAAAATCCCAGAAACAAAGAAAAATCAAAAAAAGATGAAAAATTAAACATGAAAGACACACTGAAAAATTCTAAAAATGATAATTGGGGGGCCCTGAAAAAAAGAAGAAAAAAATAATGGGAATGAACCAGTATGTGAATACTGGTGTGGAAAAAAATAAATATTTTAGAAAAAATATCAAAAGGGATGAAAGATGTTAATTCGCTATTAAGTTGATGTAAATAAAAGCAGAATAAATACAGCATAAACCACAGATCTCAACAGGAAGACTTTCATGTATATATAATTTTGTATGATATTTCCCTGCATATATAAAATATTCATTTTTATAATTAAAAAGTTTCTATTTCCAGCTAGCAGAAAGTTTTTATCGGGACAGGTTTAAATTTTTTAAATCAAATAATTTTTCCCATTTATTTAGACAATCACATGATTTTTCTCTTTTAACGCATTTTTGTGATGAATAGCACTGATTGATTTAAATGTTAAACCACCCTCGCATTCCTGGATAAACACAAGTGAGTTTTGTTGAATTTTATTTTATATTGTTTTATATTTCTAGATCTGATTTGCTGATATTTTACATTGGAATTCTTAATTTTCTATTTCTGTGATAAATTGTTTTCCAGTTGTCCTTACTTTTAGTGTCTGCAATATTTTGGGATCAATATCTGTCTCTGCGTGTATTGTAAAAAGAATGCAAAGTAGTTGTTCAACTTGTCTCTCTTTGTAAAAAAATCTGTGTAAGACTTGGTATATGTTTTTCTCTCAATGGTTTGTTAGAATTCTATGTAAAATTGATAGTGAATAATGTTCTCTCGAGAAACTTACTTAAGGCAAACATTACCTCAATTACTAGATAAAAATTTCTAATATTAAATTTTCTGTTATATATTGTTATGCTTTTTTGGTAATCTTATTTTGGAAAGATGTAATTTTGTGCAAATGTTAAGTTGATTACCATCTCCTTTGGTTATTTTTATTTAAAATGATGTACTTTTCTTCTTAATTACATTACTTGCACAATTTTGGTTGTTTTTTCTATTTTATTTCATGTTCCAAAACAACAAAAAAGGTAAACTGTATGTATTGGAGTTTTTTAAAAAGCCCAATTCTGGATTTCCTGTGATTTTTTTAATCTCTGTCTTGTGTTATTTGATTCAACTTCTCGTTTCTTCTGATATGAAATTGTGGTTTTTTTTTTTTTTTGCATTTCTTTATTTTTATCCACTCATGTGTTAAGCTAGAAGAAGAGAAAAGATAAGAAAGAAGTTAAGGATGTTAGAAAATGTTTTGTTCTTCCTCTTCTCTTTAAACTTGAGGGTTCTCTTAACAATCATTTTGTTTCGTTTTTTTGTTTTATAGGCATATGCTTTTAAGCTAAGAATTTATCCTGAAGCACTGACTTCTAGTTGCTTCTCAGATGTGCTCACTGTCTTACTTATCATTCCTCTCAGTACATGTAGGCTAGGAGTGAGAAGAAATTCATTTCTCAGAGAATGTTTAAGCGTTATGGACAACAATAGAGTAAGTGTCTAGGGTTGGTGGCAGCCTTAACATATACTGTTAAAAACAATTTTTATTAACCGAAACAGGGATGCAGCTCTAAATGGACAAGTTAAATTGCGAAAGGATGAGGCAGTATAAAGAGAAAAAAAAACTAAAGGAAAATCATTCTTTCCTCATATTAATTAACTCACCTAAAAATTTGTTGGCAAATATTCTTTACAGAAATAGGCAATATATTAATATTTTTATTGCAGTAGGTGTTAAAGTCTGTAGCCCACCTTGGCTCCTCGTCAGGATTACTCCTCAGGCAAGTATATGGAGTGGGTTGCCATGTATCTTCCATGCTATTAATCACTTCCATTTTAATTTTATTCTGACTTTTGTTCTTTTCTTTTTGATAGACAACGGTTTCAATTGGAGACATATAATTAGATCATTTTACTTAATAAATTTTGGGCACAATTGATTCATTGAGATTTTTTAAAATCCAGAAATAAACCCTATTTTTTATATAAAATTTGTTCTGAATTTTTATGTTATGTCAAAAGTTTTTTTTTTATTTTTTTATCAGTAGCAAAGAGATCAATTTCTGGACAATATGTTATGTAATATAAAAGCAAATTCCCAGTGGTCATTATTTTTATACTCCATATCTATTACCCAGTAACTAAATGGACATAGTCAAATGGAACTGGGTGAAATTTGTTCCTGTTGAAATGAATAAACTTAATCCCTTTACTGCATGTTTTAAATCATAATTTCAATAATTTGAAAATAAGGAGAGAAATCCAGAAGGATAAGTTTAATGTTTTAGAATTTATGGCAAATATGTTGAATAAATAGGTTGAAACTTCTTATTTGTATAGTGTTATTCAAGATGTAGGACATTCTAGATCAAAAAAAATGACACAAATTATTAGACAAACAATGAGTATCTTAAATATCACAAAGAAGAAATCTGGGTTTCACAGAATGTAGAGGACTTTGGGTTTTTGAATTGCAATTTTACACACATACACAAATTACTCTAATTCAAGATGGTTTATTATTTATTCCATAGACTAATTACTTGCTATAATCACAGAACTAAAATAAATATGGAACTGACCCTGAAGAATGTAAAATCGGCTCTATCTTGAGGGTTTTATATAAGTTAAAATCTTACCTGGTCAAGATATCATGTTAAGCTAATGAGTGAATGAGAAAAACTTTATGATTAAGAAAATTATTATAGAGGTAGTTATGCATCTTATAGCATATACTGTGATTTTGTGTGAATTAGAGAGTGAATCTTTAAATATAAACATTGTTACCCTGTAAGAGTTGGTGACTGAAGCAAGCTAGATTTTAGTTCTATCTTCCTCCCTGCCTCCTCCCCCCCCCATACACGTCATCACTTCACATCTGGATGCCCTTCTATAGGGCATAATTTACACATCTGGATGTGGCAGTCCTGGGGCTACTTTTCTGGTTTCCATGGACCCACATTTCTACTCCTGAAATTATATCAACATTAGGTGTACATGATGGGGTGGTCAGTCACTTTAGTTATGTCTGACTCTTTGCGACCCTGTGGACTGTACCCTCCCAGGCTCTCTGTCTGTGGGATTCTCCAGGCAAGCATTCTGGAATGGGTGGCCATTCACTTCCCCAGGGAAACTTCCTGAGCCAGGATTGAACCTGGGCCCTCTTACACCTCCTGCACTGGCAGGCAATTCTTTACCACTGAAACCATCTGGGAAGCTCAGTGTACATAATATGTATATGATATATATATATCATATCATAGCATAGCATATAAATAATATAATAAATATAGGGCATTAGTATACACTATATATAACTTTTTTTTATTTTGGAAAAAGCAGAGCTTTAATCAAATATCATGACAATTTATTGTCCTCACAAAATGCTAGAAACAGATTATAGGATCAAGAAATTTCAATTTTTTAAAATGAAATTTATTTTTTTACTAACTTAGCTGTACTTGATTATTTTGTCCTGGCAATGGTGGCCTAGTTAAGGTAATAAATGATAAATCTTACCCTATTGTGGTATCTGTTGTAGGAAAATTTACTAATAGAGAATTTTTACAAAAACTTGCAAATATTGTTGAAAATATTTGGAGGGAGGACTCTTCTTTTGGGACTTAGAAATTCTGTAGTTACCAACTCAAAGGGATGAGAAGATTGAAATAAAAATTGCTTTTTAGTGGAACTGGAGTTACAACCTGTGAACCTGCTTGATATGACTAGTTTCTAAACTATTCAAAATCATTTTGAATATCATAGATGCTAACCATTTAAATAACATTTCATTAAAAAAAAAGCAGTGCCTGTTGTTTTAACAATTTCAAAACTTTATTCACAAATTTATGGGTTTTTTATCTCTCACCACTTTATAGAAGTTCATTTAAATTCGCTACAGGGAAATGCAACTAATCTTTTAAATGATGCTTTTCAGATAAATGACAACACCAGATGTCTGTTTTTGCCATAATTGTTTCACTTAAAAGATATACATAGCATTAAATGCTGTCTTAGAAAAAGATTTTTATTTGTAGATGTTTAATCCTTATCTTCAAATCCTTTCCTATAAGCTGTAGAAAAAAAAATGAAATGTTTCTGTTCACTCCTAAACATGGGCACAGTTTGGGAAGGGAAAAGAAAGCTTTTTTACCCCTAGACACACTTGGTTCTGCACATTCCAAAAGGACTTAATAAAAATACAGTGCAAGTGATTTTGAATGATTTTGACCTTAACTAGAGTCTTTCCTAAGATGTGCAGTCCTGTTTTTTTTTTTTGTTCTTTTTACAAATGTAAGGAATGCTGCGTTGTAGACTGCATGATACCCTATGATTGACTTTGCCAGGGTGTGAATAGTGCGCAAAGCAGGCAAGCGACATTGAGCTTTCAAAGTGACAGACTGGTACAGAGTGATTGAAGAGGTGTATGTTCTAGCATGTATTTGAGGGGCTTGGAGAGAAAAAAGGAGGAATGAGGGGCAGGGGAGTGCATCACTGCTATTCATTCTAGTTTCTTCTTTTTCATGTGCATTATTGTCACAGTGTAGGAAGAAGCATATAGATAAGCTGGTCCAAACTTCTTTTCATAAAAGGGAATAAAATAAAATTCATATGAATAGATGTGATATTTAAATTTTTTAAAAACAGATGAATATATTATATAATATAAGCATATAAAATATGTTCAAGATCATTTTAAAATTAAAGAAATGCAAATTAAATTCACAAAATGGACTCTGTTACACACATTAGAAAGGAGGGAAACTGAAGACTGACTAAACAGATTTTCCCTTTGCTTGGAAATGCTATAACAAAGAACCCTAGACCAGATGGTGCATGGAAAATAGAAATTTTTTTCTCATTATTCTGAGCTGAGATCAGAATTTCAGCAGGTCCCAGTTCTAAGGCAGCCCTCCTGAGTTGCACACCGCTGACTTCTCCTTGTATCCCCCACAATGATAAAAAGAGGGCAAGAGAGCTCTCTGGGGTTGTTTTGTGTTAAGGAACTAATCCCATTCATTTAGAATGGAGTCTTCCAAAGGGCCCCAAACCCTTTTAAAACCATCATGTTGGAGGAGGTTTCAACATATGAATTTTGGGTGGATATATGAATGTTCAGTCCATTTATACCAAGGACTGGTGACTATCTGGAAGAACTGACTTCTCATATAATTTCTGAAGGGAACATAAGTGGTTACAATTGTTTATATAATATACCTTTCATATAATGGGACAAACACCGTGGCAGCTTCTTAAATAGGGAAAGGTAAACCTACCAAATGGCCCAGACATTCTACTCTTAGTTTTTTAACCCAAAAGAAAAGAATTAATATGTTCAAATAAAGACTTGTACATAATGTCTGCAGTAGCTTTCTTTGTGTTAGTCAGAATTTGGGAAAACAAAAATCAACAAATAAATTAAAAACGTGGCCCATCCAGTCAATGAAATCTACTCAGCAATAAAAATAAATGAACCACTGATGCTCACAACAGTATGTGAATGTCTATTAATTGTGATGATTGAAGTAAGTCAGACTGAAAGTGAAAAACCCCCCATCATGTCATTTTATATAAAATTTTTTTATACATACATATATGTGTTTTTTATCCAAAAACAGTGAAACTTTTTGAAACCATGGCAGTCCCCATAGGTCCTCTGTTGAGGGGGATTTTCCAAGCAAAAAGGAGTGGTTGCCATTTCCTTCTCCGGAATTTCCCAACCCGGGGATTGCCCCCAAAATCCCTTGGCAGGAGATTTTTCCCATGAGCCCCCTAACAAGCAAAGAAATTTTTTAAATGACAAAAAAGAATAAATGGTTTTTTATGAAAAGGGGGGGGAAAAGAGGGATGGAGATTAAAAAAGGCCATGAAAAAAATTTTTGGGGGTGAGGGGATATGCTAATATTGTTATTAGCTTATTTTAGGGGGAATAAACTCTAAAATATGGTAAAATTTGGTTAAAAAGTAGTGAAACTTTTTTGTGCTTTCAAATAGTGGAAACCCCATGCAAAATGTTCAGACCTTTGAGTCTTTTTTATTCCTTTGTTTTAAAAAATTTTAAATACACTATAATTACATTTATGTTTATATAAGGTTGTGTGTGGTGGTGTGATACACTATAACTCAGAGAAGGAATGGCACCCACCCCCCAGTATTGCCTGGGAAAATCCCAGGGAGGAAAATTGGTAGGCTGCAGTCCATGGGGTCGCTAAAGTCGGCACGACGAGGACTTCAATTTCACTTTTCACTTTCATCACGGGAGAAGGAAATGGCCCCCGACTCCATCTCTTGCTGGGAATCCGGGGAAAGGGGAAGCTGATGGGTGCCGTTAGGGGTCGCACAGAACTGCACAGAAGTGCTTTAGTGGGTAAAAACAACCTACTATATATATATATCTACTATACACTATGTAGGTTTCAATGGTAAAGTACATAAAAATTTTCCCGAAATACAATTTTGGTCAGATTAAATTCCCATTAAAAAAAGCCTACTAAAAAGAAATTTGTATCATAAATGAAAAATGTTTGGTGTTAAAAATGCAATTTTTTTAAGCATCATCAAGTATGTTGCAGATTGTCTTGAGGCGGGAAAAACCCCAAATAGAAAGCATAAACACTCCTAGGAGGGGAGGCTTTTAGTGGAATGATAAGGGGGAAAATTTTAGGCACGCTGGTGATTTGATCCAGAGTAAGCAAATGATGTGGAAAAAAATTAACTTAAGCTTTCGGAACCCAAAACATTTAACAAGGGGTGTTCAGAAGTTGACCTTAGGGAATTTGTAGAAAACGACCCTATGTTTCATCTTTGTTTCATCATCACAAAAAAATATTGTCTTGTATATAAGGAAATATTCTACTTGCAAATTGATAAGATTTTTAAAAAAACCATCATATATATATCCACATGATTTTTTATTGAAATATTTGCACTTTATGATTTTTAAAAACATAATTTTCACCTGATTTATTTTCTTTTCTTTAAATGGAATCCACTTTATATTTTTTTTAAATTAAAAGATTAAAATTTGTACGATTGATACAGAACAAACCTGTTTTGGAGGTATTTCCTGCAATATTTTTGGCCTCTGTAAAGGTCAACACAAATACTGATGTAAACTATGCCCCACGGCCTAAAACCCCCTTCCCATCCCCACCCGTCTAGGTTTCACAGCTTTCTTTCAAAACATATTTTTCTCACACTTTTTTTTGGGACCTCTATGTAGTTTAATATCATGTATAACCTCCTAAAAGTTTTTTTTCAAAAATAGATGTTGACAAGAAATCTCTTTGGGGGAAAAGTATTGTCCTATTTTTGTTTCATTTTAAAAATGTTTGTTATTCACTTTTATTGAATTTAAGGGTTCTTTACATTTTCTGGTAAAAATTCTTTATAGATATAAAATTTTCAAATACTGGAGTGGGTACCCTTTCCCCTTTCCAGGGGACCCCCCACCCAAAGGATTGAAAGGGTCCCCACATTGGGGGCAGATTCTTTACGTTTAGGTCACCGGGGAAGCCCAATTTACAAATATTTCCCCCAAGTTGGGGCTTTTTAAAGTTCTCTAAAAAGGTTTTTAGGAAAAAAAATTTTATTTATATATATAATTTTAGAAATCCATTTTTTAAAAAATTTATTTTTAAATGTCATGCTTTGTTTTTTGCTAAGACATCTTTGCTTAACAACAAAAAACAACAATCCTATTGAAATTGTATAGTTTTGGGTTTTACATTTAGAGCAAGCCTATTTTAAATTTTTTCCCATTTTTTAAAGGGGAAAAAAAACAAAATTTGCAAATTTGCAAATGAAATCAGTTTTTCCCAAAACCCCAATAGGGGGAAAAATTTTTTTCTTTCTCATGAATTAACTTTGCACCTTTGTAAAAAATCTGGTGTAAAACTTATAGATTGTTTTTTTTGGATACCTATTTTTTGGGGTTTCTCTTTATCTGTTTGTCATTTTTTTCCCATTCCATGTTTTTGGAATATAGGCTCTGTGGTTAAGAATTCGTACAAAAGGGAGAAAAAAAGAGATGGGGTTCCATCCCGGGGCTGGGAAAGATTCCTGGAAAAGGGAAATGACAACCCAGTCCGTACTCTGCCTGTGAAATCCCATGGAGAGGAACCTGGGCATATCCAGGGACCCAAAAGAAAATTTGGACTTGATTGAAAAAAAATAACAACAAAGTCAAGTTTTAGAAACCCAAACTTTTTTCATTTTGAAGTTTTTTTGGGCTCTTCTTTGTATTACAGTTTAATTTTTTGAATCAACTTCTCAATCCCCACAAAAGGGCTTGGGAAATTCTGATGGAGTGCTTTGAAGCTAAGATCAATTTGGAAGAATTGTTTTTTTTGCCGTATTGAATTCCTCAGGCAATAAAAAAACTAGTATCCCATTTATTTAGGTCTTCTTTCTTTCCTCTCAGAATTTTTTAATTTTCTTTACAAGTTTGTGGGATTTTGGCCAGATTTACCCCAAAATTTTTTACATTTTTTTTGCTATTCCCAAATATATGCTTTACAAAATTTTTTAATTTCCATTTTTAACGTTGAGTCATGGGAAGCATTTTATTTTGATATTGATTTTGGGTTTCTAAAGCCTTGATAAATTTTCATAGTATTTTACCATAACTTCGGGCCCATCCAAAATTTTTCTGTTGGGAAAAAACCCACATTATTTGTGGGGAAAAAAAAGGGGTCATGTTTTTTTTTTTTCAAACTTTGGTGATTTTTTTTCCCTTTTTTTTTTATTATGGCACTGGTAAACCTTCCACCCAAAATGTTAAAAAAATAAATGGTGAGAATCTTTGTTATTTTGGACTGAATTTCAGCAAACCTGGGAGGGAAAACAAGGAACCGGCGGCTTCCTAAATGCAGCAAAAGCTTTTAGAATGACAGCGACTGAACAAAAAAAAAAACAAAATTTGGGGGGCTTCCCAAAACAGAGAGCACCAAAAGGGTTACCAGCAGTAAAAAAGGGGCTTGTTTGATTTTTTCTTCTTAATTGTTTCTTTTCCCCTAAATAACACCCCCCAACTTTTTTCCCCAGTGGCAAGGATTCCAGTTCATTCCCTCTCTAAACTAACCAAAAATAGGTTGAGTCTTTTAAAAGCATCTATAAAGTGCCTGATGCTGTTCCCCCCAGGTCTCTGTGTCAGCCCCACAGGCATCCCCTGTCTCAGAGGTACCAATGCGGGCTTTTCTCAAAGGTCTAAATTTCAATTTAAAGGGAAACCCTTTCTCTACACCTGTGTTTTTTAAAAAATTTAGTTTCTGTTTGTTCTCCATGGGGATGGTTCCACTTCTGCTTTTTGCTGTGAACCTGCAGCGTGCTGTTGTATTGTGCCCATTTTGCCCTGCATTTTTAAAAAAGCCATTAACATTTTTTCTTTAAGTCAAATTTTTTTAAAAAAAACTGAAATGGTTTTTCATTTTTTTTGACCTACCCCGCTAATCTAATAAGTATATTTTTATTTTCACCTTTTTCAAATTTTTTTTTTCTTTTTTTTTGTTTATGAACAGTTATCAAAAAAAGACTAAGTCAA
The DNA here is from genome assembly GCA_020976825.1 of Odocoileus hemionus. Lineage (NCBI taxonomy): Eukaryota > Metazoa > Chordata > Mammalia > Artiodactyla > Cervidae > Odocoileus > Odocoileus hemionus. Next base: position 40,653 of record JAJLRB010005291.1, on the reverse strand, counting down.
ATAAAAATTTTTAAATTCAAATACATCTGAAATTTAATTTTTTAATTCGGTGAAAGAAATAAATTACGTTTTCATATTTCGTTTCTAATATAACACATAATAAAATTTGGTAAAAATGGATAAAAATAAATGTGAGTAAAAATGGAAACCCCCTGGTTTTTCTCTGAGTAAGTATAGGCTAGACAAAAACTACTTTATATGTCCTAAACTTTAAAAATTAAATTGCATTAGATTAGACTCAAATTATTCAGAGATTTGTTTGGGGGAATAAGACATGAGGGGAAATGATAAAAATGAGCTATAGCTTGATTTCTCAAATTTTCCTGTTGATGCCCTTTAAAATTTGCTTATTTTGGGGAATTTTTGGCCAAAGTTTTGGCACTTATTGCCTCTTTTAGAAATTTGGGATTTTAAAAACATTAGAGTGCTTTGCAATTTTTTTCCTGCTCAATTAGGTTTGGTATGGCAATTATATAATTATAAATAAATTCTAGAATCATAATTCCCTTTGTTTCCCTAAACTTCTGAGTTATTTAGATAATATGTTAATCATGTCAGATTCACTGGTTTTTATTTACAAAAGCGTTTTCAAAAGTTTGCTTGAAACTTTTTCCCTCAAAGTATGTGTGACTTTTTCTATCCAACAAGAGAAAAATTTGTGAACTTGAGATTAACTGTGGGACACCACTGCTATTTGAAAGGAATTTAATAGGAAAAAAATTGGTTTGGGAAACTGCTTTAGCTTAGTGAAAAAACCTGAGCTAAAATTGGGCGAATTGCGGATCATCAACTCAGCAAAGAAGAAATCAAAATATTACTTTTTTACATTCAAAATTTCCCTTTGATTTCATTACCTCCCACTTATAGACTATAATATTCTGGCTATGAGAGGGGTAAAAAACTTTTTAAAAATCCTTTATAAAATCCTTCTTTACCCTGAAGCTTTTTTTTTCTGCATTTATATCCTATAAAAAGACAGACCTTATTAAAGGGAAAAACTGTGAACGTGCTTTTATTTTTTTGTATTTCCTACTTTCATTTTCTTAATTTAATAGGGGTACATGAAGGGAGAAAATCAAAACCTAAATTTACTTTTACTGTCAACGGGATGTCAAAAATATACTTTTACATAATTCCTCAAAACCAGTTCAATGATTGAAAAATAATTAAAACAATGTTACCCTAAGGGAGAAAAACTCACATTTTCTTGGTTTGGGGAATACATTTCTTTTTATGTAGGAAAAAACCTTGTAATAAATTCAGGGGGGAAAATAAATCATAGCATACTATAAAAAGCCTATGCCCCTAAAAAAAATATATATCTGTAGTTTCCACACAATGCAATGCTGTCAACTTCCTTCTCCTGAGGGAATGTTTTCAAAATAGTCATAAACCCTTTTTTAATCCCTATGCGGGTAATTTTGGAAAGTTAATTAAAAAGAGAGTGGCAAATGAAAATTTTAAAGGGAATTTTTGAGTTGTTAATATATGAAAAGATAGGGTTTTATTTTAATCAGAAAAATAAACCCCTTTCCCATTATAAAATGCATAAATCCATCAGGTTGTCAGCAAAATCTATCAAAGCCAAGGTAACTGTTTCTATATGTCACCAAATACTGAAAAATTTTTTAATTTCCTAATAATTAGAAATATAAACCAAATTTTTCTTACTGTTTTAAGGGAACAAAAAAAATTTTAAAAGTTAAAAGTTTAAATTCATTTCATTTGTCAGTTTCCGATTTTTTTTACCCCATAGCTGAGCATTCCGGGCTTCCCGTCCATCCCCAGCTCCTGGAGTTTGCTAAAATTCTCCCCTTTGGGGTTTGGTGAGTATCCAGTCCTCATCCTCTGTCACCCTTCCCCCCGTCAATCTTTCTAGGAAGGGGTCTTTTCAGAGTCAGTTCTTCCATCGGTGGAAAAAAGTACGGAGTTCACTTCAGGGCATCAGTTTTTAAATGAATATTCGGGAAATGATTTCCTTTAGGATTGATTGTTTGATCTTAGCCCAAAGGGGCTCTCGAGTTTTCTCCAATTCACAGTTAAAAGAAATCAATTCTTTGGTGCTCAGCTTTCTTTTAGGGTCCAAATTCAATCCAAAAACATGACTACTGGAAAAAACATGCTTAGACTAGAAAAGCTTTGTTGGTAAAGTAATGTCTCTGTTTTTTTAATACCTCCCTAGTTTTTTTTCATTTTTTTTCTTTCAAGGAGCAAATGTCTTTTAGTTTCATGGTGCGCACCATCTGCAGTGTTTTTTAAAGCCCAATAAAGTCTGTCACTTTTTCCCATTTTTTCCCCATCTATTTCCATGAAGTGAGGGGGAGAAATCCCTCGGACCGGTGTTGAGGGCAAAAAAGTTAATTTTGTTTGTTTTGCCCCACTGTAAATTTTTCCATTTAACTAGTTTTTTCTTAAATAGATTCCATGGTTAATTAATAAAAGTTTAAAAAATGACTGACTTATAGTGCTTTAAATTTTTCAGGGGTAAATACTAGGTGAACAAAATTTCATTAATAGGTGTTTTAAAATTTTTCTCACATGATCACAAATCTTTCCCAGAAACACGCTAAAATCATAGTCAGATTTGTGGCCTGTTTTTTCTCTTCCTTCAAGGACAATTTCCCTTCTTTTATCTTGTACAGTTTACATTGGTTTTTAGTTTCAACGGGGTCTCTTGGTAGTTCCTCAGGCTTCCACAAAAAATAACTTACAAAAAGAAAAAAACTACCTTTTTCCTTTTTTTTATTTTTCCAAGGGGGGCCCAAAAATCCAAGAAAAGGGATGTTTAAAAGGGTTTTAAACACACTTGGATATTAAATTCTACAACCCCCTTTTTGTACAATGTTTTTGCTTGTGAATTTTTTCCAAAATCCCTTTCACAACATGGTGAAAATTTTTATAAATCTTTTAAATTATATTAAAAAATAACACTTTAAACTGATTTTTAAATGAAAGACTCTCATTTTTACTGAAAGTTTTTTCCCTATTCTTACTCCTTTTTTGGGGGCCCTGTTAAAAAATTTGGAAAACAGAAAATCTGTTTTCCCCAAAAAGTTTTTTGGTTTTTCAGTATAACTAATAAAAAAACCCTAAAATAGAACTTTTATAAGTCAATTACTGAAAGGGTATGTTGTTATATTTTTAGGCATACCAAAATGTAAAGTATTTTATAGTGATAATGTTTTGAAATCATATCTGACTAGCAAAAAAAAAAATCTTTCTTTATATTGTGTTTGTAGACTGAGACAATTTTTTTTTTTTTTTTTTTTTGGTTTTTGCTTTTGAAAACTTGATCTATTTTTTTGGTCAGAGATTCTAAAAAGCTTAATTTGGGTACATTTTTTTTAATAAATTTTTTAAATTTTTTGGACAGTATTAGTTTTGGATAGATTTTTGGGAAGGCTTAAACCTGAAGGCGGGATTTTTCTTCTATGAAAAAATCACATTTTTTTTTTTAGTGACTTTTTTCTCAAAAATGTTCTTCCCTGATATTTTTAAAAGAAACACTGGCAGTTTTATTTTAGCCTATTTTGGCACAATATTTTGTTAACTAAAATTCTTTGTAAGAAAAAAAAAAAAAAAAAGAAAGAAAGAAAAAGAAAGAAAAAAGTAAGTATTTTAAAGATCTTAGAAATTTAACACTTTTTTTTCTCATTTTTTTTTAGGGGTTTAAGTTCCCATAATCGCCCAAATGAATTAATTCGTATAATCCAAAAAACCGGGAAAACAATTTAACCTTTATTTTTAAAAAGGATTTTTTTCACTTTTGGTAGAATTGTTAGCTCCTTAAAGTAAAAGGGCCCTTTATTAATTGCAATTTCTGTTAAAATGCATTAAGTCCCATCGAATTTTTCCTATGTTTTTATTTAATATTTTTTTTTTATAGAAAAAGGGTATATTTATCCCTTTAAAAATGAGAAAAATTAAAGGGGGGATTGCAAGGGAGAGTGCTAACTTTTATACGTTATAATACAAAATTTAAATTTGCAAAGCTTTTTATAATTTTAAAACCCAAAAAGTTTCATTAAGAGTTTTTTTGGAATGGTCACTGATTAATCAAAGCATACTCATGGGGCATTCACCATGTGATTTTTTCGTCGTCGGGGGGGTGCTTTCCTTTGAGCTTTCAAAAAAGGAAAATTTGCAATTAAAAAATTTGGTTTACCTTTTCTAAAAAGTGAATTACGTTGCCAGTTTAAAAATAAAGGTTATTGACGACAAAATGTTTATTTGGTTATATCACTTATTTTTCGGTTTTTGAAAATTGTACTTTTAATAACATGTTTTTAAACTTTGACAAATACTCTTTATTTAGGGTGAGCTGTTCCTTGTTTCTGAATTGAAATGACATGATTGTCTAATTATAGAACATATTAAATGCATTTTTTCTTCTTACCAAACTGCCCAAAAGGGATTGAGCAGAATATTTCCCTTTTAAAGAGTACATGATCTCTCCCAGAGATGCCATGAAAAATACCCTGGCCTCAAACTGAAATTTTAGTAATACCCCCTAATAATATTTTTTAAAAAAGGGCCCCAAAATTTTCATCAAGGAATATTGAATAGAGGTATTATGCAGGGAAATTGCATTGACAAAAAATCTTTTAAATTTTTGCCGTTAAAAATTTAAAAATTTATAAAGAAAAATCTGCCAAAAAAGTAAAGGGTTGCCTCAATGTTTCTCTCCCCATAAACTTTAAAAAACTTAGGGGGGAGGTTGAGTAGTGCACAGAATGTGAAGTCAGATTGCCTAGGGATCAAAATTTGGGGAGGGTTTTTTTTTCTTTTTTTTTTTTTTTTGCCATCCCCTTAAAAAGGGGGAAATGTTGATGTCCTAAGAATTAATAGTTTAAAAAAACAGCATTTAATAGTTTGCTCTCCCGGGGAAAAATTTATTAATCTCTTTTTGGGCAGAAACTTGTAACAGAATTTTTTTTATCTTTTCAAGTTAAGACAACTGATCTTAAAATTTATAAAATTCTTTTTACCAGGTTTTTTTTAAAAACCCATGCTTTTGATCCATGTGATTTTAACTAAAAATTATCTCAACAGTATAAATTTTTTTCCCTATAGTCTTTTGGGTTTAAATCAATATTTTGGGGTTAGTTAATAAAGTAATTTTGCCAGGGTTGGTCTTAAAATGACCCCAGAAAACTTTAAACTGTGATATGTTAACTATATTATTCCTTACAACTTTTTCACTTAAAATTTTCTACTTCAATATTATAATATGTTTAATCATCAAAAGAAAAAAGAAGCATGTCCAACTTTAATAAAAAATTTTATGGAAAAAAAAAACAATTTATAGCAAAATTCATTCCTAAATCAAAACCCAAAGAGAACAGAAAAAAAAATTTAAAATCAAGATTTATTTTGGTTTAAAAGGGCGGTTTTTTTTTTTCCCTTATGTCAATGATGTTTGCTGAAAACAGTATACTTACATTTAACTATTTTTTTTTTAGGACTAAAAAAAAATCCAGAAATGATTGCAAAAAAATTACAGTTCACTTTGTTTTTATTTTGCATTATAGGGCTTTCCCCTAAGATTTTAATGTTTTTCCCCCGTAAATATCAAACAACTACCTAGGTTATATTCTTGGGATTGTTTATAGATATTTCTTTTCATACTAAAATATTATAGCAAAAAATTTTATCAATTGAAATATTTCGGGGGGAGAGCCAAGATGGTGGAGGAATAGGACGGGGAGGGACCACTTTTCCCCCCAAATTCATTAAAAAAAACTTTGAACGTGAGCAAATTTTACAAAAAACTTCTATGCTAGCGAGGACATCAGGCGCCCAGAAAAAACAGCCCTTGTCTTTGAAAGGGGGGAGGACAAAAAAAAAAAGAAAAAGGGAGTGAAAAGGCTCGGACGGAGACCCATCCCGGGAAGGAGTCTTTATAGAGGAAGTTTCCAAAACAGGAAACCCCCGCACGGCGGGACTGGGGGAAGTTTTCGGCAATCTAAAAGGGGGAAAAAAATTTAAAAAAGGCCCACAGATTACTGCCTTTTAAAAAAAACTCCCGCAGAAAATACCCCCGACGCCCCTACCCGCCAGCAACAAGCGGGGGGGAACGGAAGGGGGGGGGGCGCTTAGGGGAAGGACCCCCGGGCCCAAGACCCCGAGAGCAATCGGGGGGGAGCTTTTTTTAAACTGTGGGATAGCAAGGGCAAAATAACCCGGGCCCCAACACACTGCCAGCGGTTCACAAAACAAAGGGCAGAAAACCAGAGAAAAGGGGGCCCATCCCCCCTGGAGGTAGGAGGGGGGGGGGGGGGGAAAAGGACAAACTCGCCCCTGAGAAGCCACCCCTCCCCCAATGCAAAAAGGCCCCCCGGTTCAAAGACTTCCCGAACCCGACTGGCGGCCCGCGCTGGGGGCCCCGGAGGGAAAAAGGGGGCCCTACCTGGGGAGTTGCGCCCAAACCTCTGGGTGCCTGAACCGCCAGGCCCGGGGGAAAGGGACAAAAGCAGGCGAAACCGAATCCGCGTTTTGTGGGGTACGCGAAAACTGGAAAGCACTCAACGCGGGGCCCTCCATATAGGGAGCTGGGAGCCTGAGCAGTTCACGGGGAAAGACAGACAGCCGTGAGCGGGGAAACCCGTGTGGACCGAAAAACGGTGAGGCTATCCACACAGAGCGGGATCTGTTGCAGCGCCCCCCCCCCCCGTAGCAGGATGAACGAACTAGCGAACCTAAATAAAAAATACCCCGCCCCCCCGTGTCAGGGCGGAAATTTGACACCGAAAGAGATGGCAAACAGAAGCCAAATAAAAAAAAGGGAACCTCTTCAAAAGGACATGCAACAGATTTAAATCCCTAAAGGAACACGACTACCCGGAAGGGGGCCCCATAATATCGAGAAGTGTAAGTGGAAAGAAGAGCTACTGAAATTAACTTAACCTACGTGACCGACAAATCCGAAAATTTCCCATAATATGTATATTTTTTTTAATTTAAAAAATTTTTTTTTTTTTTTCCTTTTTAAATTTTTTTTTTTTTCTTCTTTTTTTCTTTTAAAATTCCCCATTACTCCCCCCTTACTCCTCAAAATTTCATTTTATTATTTTATATTTTTTTTAATTAGGGGAAAAAATTTTTTTTTCTTGTTTTTTCTCCCATTTCCTTTTAAAGTCCTTTTAAAACTCCTCTATTATTCCCTTTAAATTTTCTTTTCCCATGACCTTGCCAAAAAAAAAGAGAGAGAGAAAACCCCATTTTTTTTAAACCGAACTTTATAACATTTCTAAATTTTTTGTGTGTTTTTGGTTTTGTTTTTAAATATTTTTTTTCAAGAGTCTAACCTTACACTGATTTTTAATCTTTTTTTTTCAGATGTGATATAAATTTTGGACATTTAAGAATCCAATATTCAATTCCCCTTTCTATTCAGGAGTGTGGTGATTACTCTCCCACTTTTGACTCTGTTTTCTACCCCCAGAACACCCCTTTTCCCCCTTTCCCCCTTTTCTTTTCCCAAACCCGTTTTGTAATCTTTGTGGGTGTCTGGGGGTACGGAGAAAACTTTTGGGGAAAAAACTGTTAGATCTGCTCTCTCCCTTGAGTCCCCTTTTTCTCCTCCTGCTCGCCTCTTCTCCTTCTCCTTTCCTATTTTTCATTAACTCTTGAACCTCTCTGGTTGTCTTCACAGTGGAGTTTTTCACCATTAACCCGAAGTTTTATTATAGTGCTGTATGTTGGAGAAATCTTAGACTATTGGGGAAAAATAAAACTGAAAACCAAGGCGGGGACTTAACCCAAAACCTGAAAAAACCAAAAACTCCCCATACACGGAAAAATAAGGGAAAAAGAGATCTCCAAAAGCCCCATAACTCACCAAAAACCAACCACCACCAGACCCAAAAGCTCCAATACAAGAATACCATGCAAATTTTTAGCAATGCAGGACATAGACCTGTTCAACATACGGCTGTCCAAAGTCACACCCAACACTGACCCCTTTCAAAACTCATTAGGGCACTCCATTGCACTCCAGAGAGAAAAAAACCAATTCCCCGCACCGAACCGACACAACTTCCTAACCCGGGAAAACCCTTACAAACCAATTTCCAAACCCCCCACTGGGGGAAACCTCCACAATAAAAAGGAACCACAGACCCCCAAAAGTACAGAAAGCCCCTCCAGACACGCAATATAAACAAATGAAAAAGGCAGAAAATACCCAACAGGGAAAGGAACAGGAAAAAACCCACCAAGTCAAAAAAGGGAGGAAATGGGGAAACACCTGAAAAAGGATTTAGAATAAGTGATAAAATGATCCAAAACTTGAAAACAAAAAGGGTTCAAATAAATACCTGGAGACAAAGATTGGAAATGCAAGAAAAGTTTAAAAAGGACTAGAAAAAAATAAAAAAAAAAATCAATTAAAATTAATAATGCAAAAATGAGATCAAAACCTCTGGAGGGGAAACCCTGAGTAAATAACAAGGACAGAAGAAGGATAAGTGAGTTGAAGATAAAATGGTGGAAATAAATGAAACAGAACGAAAAAAGAAAAAAAAAACAAAAGAAATGAGGACAACCTCGGGCCCCGGGACAAGGAAACGCCCCAACCATCGAATCATAGGAGTCCCCGAAGAAGAAGACAAAAAGAAAGGCCATAGAATTACTGAGGGTAATGCTGAAAATTCCTAAAAAGGGGAAGGAAATACCCCCCAAGTTCAAAAAAAAAAACCCCGAGGTCCCAAAAAAAGGGTAAACCTAAAGGGGAAACACCCAAGCACATATAATCAAATTAACAAAAATCAAACACAAAAACAAATATTAAAGCACAAGGGAGAAAAAAACAAATAACACAAAAAGGGGTTCCCTAAAAATAACAGCTGATTATCAATAGAAACCCTTCAGGCCCGAAAGGGGAATGGGGACATACTAAAGTAATGAAAGAAAATAACCTAAACCAGTTACCTACCGCAAAGGGTCTCTTCAGATATGAAAGGAACTCAAAACTTTTAAAAACAAGCAAAGTGAGAGAATTTGCACCACCAAAACCGTCTTCAACAATAAAAGGATCTTTCTAGACAGGGAAAAACAGAAAGGTGGTATAAAAAATGAACCCCCCAAAAAACCAAAATAAATGGCAAAGGGACCCTACCTATCAAAATTATCTTAAATGTTTTAATTTGGGGTGAATGCCCCAACCATAAGACAGTACTGTTGAATATACAAAAACAAACTCCTAGAATATGCTTCGACACGAGACCCACCTCAAATACAAGGGGACACATACAAGACTGAAAGTGAAGGACATGAAAAAATATATCCACGCAAAAGGAGACCAAAAGAAATCAAGAAGTCGCAATACTCATATCAGATAAAATAGGCTTTCAAAAGAAGGCTGTGAAAGAGACAAAGATGAGACACTACATAATGATCAAAGAATCAAGTCCAAGAAGAAGATTCCAAACAATTATAAATAATAATGCAACCAACATAGGGCCACCGCATTTGAAAGGCAAAAACTAAACGAGTACTGTGAAAACGGAAATTAATAGTAACACAATAATTAGTGTAGGGGACTTTAATACCCCCACTCACAACTATGGGATAGATCAACTAAACAGAAAAGAAAAGGAAACACAAACTTTAAGGACACAATGGACCAGCTAGACACTAATTGACATCATAGGACGTTTTCACCCCAACAAAACAATCAACTTAACCTTTTTCTCAAGTGCACTCGGAACCTTCTCCGAATAGATCACATCCTGGCCATAAACACTAGACTCTTGGTAAATTCAAAAAAATTGAAATCATTCCAGTCATCTTTTCTGACCACAGTGCAGTATAAGATTAGATCTCAATTACGGAAAAAAATTATTATAAAATTCAACTTATGGAGGCTAAACAACACAGCTTCTGAATAACCAACAAATCATAGAAGAAATCAAAAAGAAATCAAAATAGCATTAGAAATGAATGGAAAAGAAAACACAACACCTCCCAAAACCTATGGGACACTGTTGTAAAAGCAGTGCTAAGGGGAAGATTCATAGCATTAACAAGGCCTACCCAAGAAACAAGAAAAAAGTCAATAAATAACCTAACTCTACACCTTAAAGCAACTAGAGAAGAAGAAATGAAGAACCCCGGGTTAGTTAGAAGGAAAGAAATCTTAAAAATTAGGGCAGAAATAAATGCAAAAACCTAAGAGACCATCTGCAAAAATCAATACAAAGCTAAAAGCTGGATTTTTTGAAAAAATAAACAAAATTGACAAAACCATTTAGCAAGACTCATTAAGAAACAAAGGGAGAAGAACCATATAAACAAAATTAGAACCGAAAATGGAGATTCGTAACAAACAGACAACACTGTGAAATACAAAGGATCATAAGAGACTCACGAATCAGGGCAGCTCTATGCCAATAATGGTACAACTTGGAAGAAAGGACAAGTTCTTAGAGAAGTCTAACTTTCAAAATGAAACAGGAAGAAATAGAAGATCTTAACAAATGATCACAAGCAAGAAAATCGAAACTTGTAATCAGAAATTTCCAGCAAACAAAAGCCTCAGGACAGATGGCTTCACAGCATGAATCTACCAAAAATTTTAGAGAAGAGCTAACAACTATCTTAACTCAAAACTCTTTCCAGAAAATTGCAGAAGAAGTAAACTTCCAAACTCATTCTATGAGGCCACCATCACCCTTATTCCAAAACCAGACAAAGATGCCACAAAAAAAAGAAAAATACAGTGCCAATATCACTGATGAACATAGACGCAAAAATCCTTAACAAAATTTCTTAGCAAACCGAATCCACAAACACTATTAAAAAAATCATAATCATGACCAAGTGGGCTTTATCCGCACGGAATGCAAGGAATCTTTAATATCCGCAAATCAATCAATGTAATACACATTAACAAATGAGAAAGATAAAAACCAATATGATTATCTCAATAGATGCAGAAAAAGCCTTTGACAAATTCAAATCCATTTATGATTAACAACTCTCCAGAAAGCAGGAATAGAAGGAACATATACCTCAACATAATAAAAGCCTTATATATGACAAACCCACAGCAAGCATCACCCTCAATGGTGAAAAATTGAAAGCATTTTCCCCTGAAATCAGGAACAAGACAAGGGGGGGCCCACTCTCACCACCACTATTCAACATAGTTTTGGAAGTGTTGGCCACAGCAATCAGGGCAGAAAAAAGAAGTAAAAGGAATCCAGATAGGAAAAGAAGAAGTGAAACTCTCGCTGTTTGCAGATGACATGATCCTCTACATAGAAAACCCTAAAACTCTACCAGAAAAATTACTAGAGCTAATCAATGAATACAGTAAAGTTGCAGGATATAAAATTAACACACAGAAATCTCTTGCATTCCTATACACTAACAATGAGAAAACAGAAAGAGAAATTAAGGAAACAATACCATTCACCATTGCAACAAAAAGAATAAAATACTTAGGAGTATATCTACCTAAAGAAACAAAAGACCTATACATAGAAAACTATAAAAACACTGATGAAAGAAATCAAAGAGGACACAAACAGATGGAGAAATTACCGTGTTCATGGATTGGAAGAATCAATATTGTCAAAATGGCTATACTACCCAAAGCAATCTATAGAGATTCAATGCAATCCCTATCAAACTACCAACGGTATTTTTCACAGAACTAGAACAAATAATTTCACAACTTTGTATGGAAATACAAAAAACCTCGAATAGCAAAGCAATCCCTGAGAAAGAAGAATGGAACTGGAGGAATCAATCCTGCCTCTGACTTCACTATACTACAAAAAGCCACAGTCATCAAGACAGTACAAGGAGATATACAATGGAAAAAAGATAACCTCTTTAACAAGTGGTGCTGGGGAAAACTGGTCAACCACCTTGTAAAAGAATGAAACTAGAACACTTTCTAACACCATACACAAAAATAAACTCAAAATGGATTAAAGATCTAAATGTAAGACCAGAAACTATAAAACTCCTAGAGGAGAACATAGGCAAAACACTCTCCGACATAAAACACAGCAGGATCCTCTATGACCCACATCCCAGAATTTTAGAAACCAAAAGCAAAAATAAACAAATGGGACCTAATGAAACTTAAAAGCTTTTGCACAACAAAGGAAACTATAAGCAAGGTGAAAAGACAGCCCTCAGATTGGAGAAAATAATAGCAAACGAAGCAACAGACAAAGGATTAATCTCAAAAATATACAAGCAACTCCTCCAGCTCAACTCCAGAAAAATAAATGACCCAATCAAAAAATGGGCCAAAGAACTAAACAGACATTTCTCCAAGGAAGACATACAGATGGCTAAAAAACACATGAAAAGATGCTCAACATCACTCATTATCAGAGAAATGCAAATCAAAACCACAATGAGGTACCATTACACGCCAGTCAGGATGGCTGCTATCCAAAAGTCTACAAGCAATAAATGCTGGAGAGGGTGTGGAGAAAAGGGAACCCTCTTACACTGTTGGTGGGAATGCAAATTAGTACAGCCACTATGGAAAACAGTGTGGAGATTTCTTAAAAAGCTGGAAATAGAACTGCCATATGACCCAGCAATCCCACTTCTGGGCATACACACCAAGGAAACCAGATCTGAAAGAGACACGTGTGCACCCCAATGTTCATCGCAGCACTGTTTATAATAGCCAGGACATGGAAGCAACCCAGATGCCCATCAGCAGACGAATGGATGAGGAAGCTGTGGTACATATACACCATGGAATATTACTCAGCCATTAAAAAGAATTCATTTGAATCAGTTCTAATGAGATGGATGAAACTGGAGCCCATTATACAGAGTGAAGTAAGCCAGAAAGATAAAGACCATTACAGTATACTAACACATATATATGGAATTTAGAAAGATGGTAACGATAACCCTATATGCAAAACAGAAAAAGAGACTCAGATGTATAGGAACAGACTTGTGGACTCTGTGGGAGAAGGCGAGGTGGGATGTTTCAAGAGAACAGCATTGAAACATGTATATTATCTAGGGTGAAACAGATCACCAGCCCAGGTTGGGTGCATGAGACAAGTGCTCGGGCCTGGTGCACTGGGAAGACCCAGAGGGATCAGGGTGGAGAGGGAGGTGGGAGGGGGGACTGGGATGGGGAATACATGTAAATCCATGGCTAATTCATTTCAATGTATGACAAAAACTACTGTAATGATGTAAAGTAATTAGCCTCCAACTAATAAAAATAAATGGAAAAAAAAAATTTCTATAAATATCCCTCAAAAAGCTTTTTATAAAAATAGAGCAGATACTTTCTCTTAATAACTTTTGCTGCTATGGCAACTGATAGCTCTCAGTAATGATACCATGCAGTAAGCAATGAGATTGAATTGTTACATTAATAGAATTTTTTATGAAGTAATTAGATTATTATGAAGATGCTTTGTTTTCTCTAGCTCAGAGATTTGTGTAGCATTGCTAAACAAATTATTCTGAAAATATTAACTTGTTTACTTAATCAGTTATTGTCATGGATTCTATTATCACTGTCTTAGAGTCTCCTATCATATATGTTACAGAATTGCCTAGCTTGATTATTATCAATTCAGTGTAAAATCTCCCCCTTCGAATTATCATTTGGCGTCTTTTTCTGGCATCTCATTGATTTTGTGGATGTATTCAGAACATGAGATGACAACAGACTATAGTTAATAGAAAGCATCTTGTTTAGCTCAGACAAGATGGCGTCAGGGAGTATAATTTGAGTGAGTTGCCCTTTATTTCTTGCTATTTTTCAAGGGTTTTCTATTCATGTATGGATTCTTAGTACATATGTGTCATTTTGATTTTCAGAAAATGTGTTTAAAGTTGAGTCTGTGTCCTATATGCAGAAGATGGCCATCAGCAAATTCCTTGGTCTGAAGTTGCTGAGTGATGTTGGGACTAGGGAAACAGACCTGGCTGGGAATGTGTCATCTGCAGATTCTATATACTGTGCCACTTTTTCCGTCACTGTGTATGGGCAAGTAAGTATACGATGAGTTGTTCTAGAAAATATGTTGCCTAGACTATGTTTTCCTTAGGCTATGAAGTTGCCTGGAGAACATTTTAGTTTGTTATTGGAACAGAACTATTAATCCAGACATAGCAAATAAAAAGGTTGTAGTATCAAAGACCTGGGAGGAAGTACCCAAGTGAAAACCAGTAAGAGGAACAATGAGATGACCCAGTGCACTGGCTCTTCCCCTTTTGAGAAAACAGTCTGTACACAGAATGATGAAGATTACAGCAATAACTGGAAAAGTGAAGCTAACCAAACACCCTTGCCTAATATTTTTACGGTGACTTCAGCAAAGGCTTTCAGTTGTCATGATCTAATTAATTGAACCCAGTTTTAATGATGTGTTGGATAAATAGAGATATGCATATATACTAATTAGAGTGACAAATTGATCTTTTGACATATAAAAAGTCTCCTTTGTTTTTAATAAAGTAGATATAGATATTGCTTTCAGAAACACGTCTTTATCTACAAATCTATCTGTTGATTTTGATGATTGAAGTCAAGCAAATATGTTTTAAAAACTCAGTTGACTTGAAATAATATAAAGCCTATTTATTTATCTAAATGTATACATTTTATTCATTAATCACATACTTAGTATATGCAAATAAGGTTATTTATATTTATTGGTTATGTTAGAAATTATCCATAACTTTAACACAATCATATTAAAAGTTCTTCAACCAAATGTATTTCTGAGTATCAACTTGAATGTTATTTATAAATTTTGAAATTTATATTTTTTGTCAGGGTTATTTTCTTCATGGTTTTTGAAATTGCTCCTGACATCACAAAATTATCTGCTTTCTAATGTAAATCAAAATCATTTACCTATATCCAACTATAAATGCAGAAATATTTTAAAACATCATGAATCTTGTAAATTTAGTGTTACATATTCTTTGATGTTGAAATAGGGGTTACACTAGTTAAGCTTGCTATATCTCACTAAAATTGAATAGACCAGAATGCCTCATACTGTAGAAGAAATAAAGTTGACTAAAGCTTAGTATCAAAATAATTTTATAAAACTAAAGAGAAATTAAAAAAAGGCTTGTTCATCAAGAAGAAAAGTAAATCAGGAATAAATGCCTTTTCTTAATGTGGTTGCCAAAGAAACAATACATATTTACTTTGAGCAAAGGAATAACCACTTCAGTCTGTGTGCTGAGAAAGTCACCAATATTGGCTCAAGCAATATTTAAGTGGAAGGGGTCAATAAGTTGAAAACTCATTATGATTAAAAAATGTTTTATTAGAATTTTATAAAGAAATAAATTGAAAAGAATTATGGCCAATAAAGTTAATCCCTACATATGCATGTCATTCTTAAATTTTAAAACAATAGCTTAGGGGATTTCAAAGAGAATAAAAGACCATTAGAACAGCCCAGGTGGGATGCATGAGACAAGTGCTCGGGCCTGGTGTACTGGGAAGACCCAGAGGGAACCGGGTGAGAAGGGAGGTGGGAGGGGGACTTGGGATGGGGAAATACATGTAAACTCCATGGCTGAACCTCATGTTCAATGTATTGACAAAACTACTGTAATGTTGTAAAGTAATTAGCCTCCAACTAATAAAAATAAATGAAAGGAAAAAAAAAAAGTGCCGCCCACCCCCCCCCCCCAAAGTGCAAGAATTCATTGTTCAGATTTTTCTCACTCCTTACCTTCCTCCTTTTTTCTTCATTTCTCTAAATTCACTCTACCTGGATATCTGATAAACTAAGGTCATTTTCCTGCTTCCCTGTTTAGGGTCAGGGCAGTCATTCCCTTACTTCCTTGTGTGTGTGCGTTAGTCACTCAGTCTTGTCTGACTCTTGGCAACTCCATGGACCATCAGGTTGCTTTGTCCATGGGAATTCTCCAGGCAAGAATACTGGAGTGGGTTGCCATTTCTTTCTCCAATACTTCCTTGCAGGCATCCTAATTTTTTCTAATTTCCTTCATATATCACTGACTCCACACACACTGTTACTACCATGACCTTTCCAAAGAAATCCACAACCATTCCCGTTTTTCTCTTGCTCTTTAAGAACCTTCAGTGGACTGTTTATCTTCTAAAATATTAAAATTACCTTAAATGATATGCACTTCTTACTGGACAGGGTTTGTTGTTTGTGTCTCACATTTTCTGGGTTTTCTACCTGAGATTCCAGCAATTCTAGACTAATTGATAGACTCTTTCTCCACATATAACTAAACGTATAGGGTCCATTCAACCCAAAACACTGCTTCCATTACTTTACCTAATGTGTGTTATGGTTTATCATTTAAAGGCATAGATTATAGCTCTCTACTTTCATAAAAATCAGACCCCAATGGAAATCACCCCTGTTCTGTAGCTTGGGTCCTGGGAGCATGTATATTAAATACCTCCACTTGTGTATTTTGTTATACTTTATAAGCTTCATCTTTTATATACAACTTTATCAAGGCACTATTGATGTGCAATAAAACAGTACATATTTAATGTGCAAAATCTAGTGAGTCTTGACATGTGCATACACTATGAAACCATCACAGCAATTAAGATAATATAAATACATCTGTAACTCCTTAAAGTTCTCTCATAACCTAGGCATAATCTATTCTTCTCTTTGCCACTCTCAGCTGCATCCTGCAGACAAAACCACTGAGCTTGTTTTGTTTTTTTTTTGTCTACTTTTAGATTAGTTTATCATTTTAAACATTTTGTAATAACTGCAACACTGTAAAATAATTTTTGGTAGGTGAGGTGCTTGGCTTACTTCAATCATCATAATTCTATTTTGAGTTTCTTCCATGTCTTGCCTATCATGTAGTTCATTGAACAGGTCCTTTCAACTGCTTAATGGAATTCTTATAGTCTATGATTGATATTACCACATTTGCTTATCCAGTAACCCAGTAAGTGGAAAATGCGTGTTTGCAAGTAAAACTTGATAAAAAAACATTTTTATATAAATTCTTTGTGTTGGACTAAAGTATTCAGTTCTCCGATTGAAAGTACTGAGAATGCCTGGCTGGTATAATTAAATGGGTATATAACGTTACCCTATTTAAGAAAAATGCCAGTCTGTTTTCTGAAATAGTTTTTAACCATTTAAATATTCGTCACCCGCAATGTATGAGATTTCCTATCCCTAGAGATTCTTGCAAGCACTTAGGTTGAGCACTTATTAGCCATTGTAATTGCGGGAGTAGTGATATCTAAGTTTTGTCGTTTGATTTGCATTTTGTAATTTGACGAAAGTAGAAGTTGGAACATGTTTTTACATGTGTGCATACCTTATGCCCTGTGGCTCATGTTGGTAAAGAATTTGACATGCAATTCAGGAGGACCTGGGTTTATTCCCTGTGGGCTCTAAGAAGATCCCCTGGAGAAGGAAATGCAGCGCACTCCAGTATTCTGCGCCCTAGAGAATCCCATGGGACAGAGGAGCCTGTCGGGCTACAAGTCCATTTGGGTCACAAAGATTAAGAGAATGACTTAACGGACTAACACACACCACACACACTCACACACACCAACACATACCTTCAGATGTTCAAATATCTTCTCTTAGTCTAAAGTGTTTAAGTTGCCCATTAAGTGGGGGGTAGATTTCTGTCTTTTCTAATTGCTATTGTAAGTAGTACTTTGCATTGTGTGCTCAGTCGCTCAGTTTGTAACTGACTCTTTTAGCAGACCACACATGACTGTACTCATGTCAGACTCCACACATACTACCATGAATTTGCCATGCATGAACACTGGAGATTGGTTTGCCATTTCTTACTACTGCAGGGAATCAAACCCAGGTCACCTGCTCTGCCCCGAATTGGACAGGCTAATTCTTTATCCACTGGTGCCACCTCTGGGGACCTTAACAGGTTGTTTTGTAAGATTTTTTTTCGTTGGTAAACTTTTCACTCTTAAGTCTGTAGGTCATTTGACTTTTCATTTTCTTCAACAGAATATTTTGAAAATAATCTATAAGGAAAGGGCAACCGCACTCCAGTATTGCTTGCTCTAGGAAATCCCATGAACTGCGGGTAGCTTTAAAATGGTGCTAACAGCGTACAAGAGTCAACAAACATTTTAATGACTAAAACCAACTAAACTGGTGTTGAAGTCCAATATATTCCTGCTGTTCCTTGAAATTGTTTTGTATTTTTTGTCACTAATTTCGACCTTTTTGGGTTGTTTCTATTCCATTTCTGTATTTGAACTTGTGATTAATCTTTTTGACTCTGGATAAGTGAGAACACAAACCTATTCCCAACCCCTGTTTTGACACTCGAGATTATCATTTGGACTTTTATGTCTTGGCGGTTCTTTTCCTCAGCTTTAGTTGATTTCCCTGAAGCTCTTGATGACAAGTGCTCAGCTAAAGATTTGAGGGAATCACTCGGTATATAATTCTGTACTCCTCAACTTGTGAACGATCTCTCGGTCATGTTTGGGGAGTCTTCCCTTCACAGTCAGTAGCTAAATACTCACATCCAGGACCAGTTTGTGAAGAGTCTTGCCCTGGCTGTGGCCCTTCGCTTTATTCATATCTGTTTTTGAGTTACCTATCTACTAATGATTTGAAACCCATTTCCATACAGTTGTCCATTTTTTAAATTCGTCTGAACAAAGAACAAATCTAGTCCATATTCTAGTCAAGTCCAGGACCAGAATGTCTGATAATTTCCTTTATGACTGTTATGGTCCTTAGTGAAACTGAACTCCTTGCAGGCATAGGCTCTAATCCATAATAAGATTCAACGAATCTGAGTGAGTTAAACCATATGCCTTTCCCCTGGCGCCATGTTATTTACTTTTCGGATGAGAAGTAAGATAGACCTGCATTTCTATTTTATTATATCTGTATTTAATACACAAGGTATTCTATTAGAGATATCCAAAAGTAGTAAAGAAACAAGGAAAGAAACAGAATACGTCCTTCCCTCATTGTTGGGCATTTCTTTGCTTTCTTCATGTCAATGCGTTTCTTCTTCACCAACTGTTGCTCGGACCTTCAGCTACAAGCCCTTTGGAAAACCAGAACCAAGGTCTAGGCCTGCGGCATTAATCTTTGAGCAGCAGCTTCGTTGTGAAATGCCATATACAGATCTGACAAGAGCACAGACAGTAATATTCAAAAATAAAACCTCCTGCACTTCACAACCCACAGCCACCAGGTCCCGAGAACACAACAAACCAGACATACCTACTGCTAGTCGCCATTGTCCCAAAACAGGCCAGGTCTATCACATCAATGATGGATCCGATAACTCGAGAAACTTACTATCCCGAAAACTTTTTGAGTGTACACTTTAGAAAAAAACAACTTCCAAATCTACGCAACGCAACCTACGAGATCACTCAACCAAATTTGCTTCTTTAAGACAAATCGAGGTTCTGACCTCCCATTCTCTACGTTAGCCCCTATCAGCATTCACCGTGGGGGCAGTTTCCAATCAAATCCCAGATAGTTAGCCAATGCTCTGTTAGGGCTCTACACCTCCCAACTTTCCCCTAATCCCAACACCTCTCTCCAGTCACGAGCTGCATACCTGACTTAGCTTACTGTCATTTTTTGTTGTATGTTATGTGTTAGTCTTTTACTCTCTACAAAGATTGTTTCATTCTATTTCTGACCTCTCGCCTTTGAGGATTACTTCTCTAGCCAACACGCAAGTGATAGTGGGCCTTGACTCCCCCTTTATTTTAGCAAGGCACTGTCTGACATAAAATAGGCTTTGCGTGCTCTTGTTCTTCATTTGGGTGTACTAACCCTTCATGTTATTTTTCTCATCATACATCTATCTAACGAACCTTCCAGTCTCGCGATAGAAAACGTAAGATTCTACCTCCAAAAGAACAGAACCCAACTATTGTATGATAAATCCGATCGAAGAACCAGGAACCTCGCGTGGCCTGCTAACGCACAGGGACACACTCAACCACTCTCCTAGCGCTAGAACTCGTCTGAATAGAATGAAGAAACATCAATTAAACCAAATAAGGAATATAAACTGTTTAACTCAATTCTCTAATCATTGTAAGAATTTTGATCTACTTTTCCTCAATATACTGTAAGATACCTGAAACATTAATCTATTAATTTCATTCTGTCTTCAGTTGCCCAATCGTGTCCGACTCTGCGACTCCATAAATCACAGCACACCAGGCCTCCGTGTCCATCACCAACTCCCAGAGATTGCTCAAACTCATGTCCATCAAGTTGGTGATGCCATCCAACCATCTCATCCTCTGTCATCCCCTTCTCCTCCTGCCCCCAATCCCTCCCAGCATCAGGGTCTTTTCCAATGAGTCAACTCTTTGCATCAGGTGGCCAAAGTACAGGAGTTTCAGCTTCAGCATCAGTCCTTCCAATGAACACCCAGGACTTATCTCCTTTAGGATGGACTGGTTGGATTTCCTTGCAGTCCAAGGGACTCTCAAGAGCCTTCTCCAACACCACAGTTCAAAAACATTAATTCTTTGATGCTCAGCTTTCTTTGTAGTCCAACTCTCACATCCATACATGACTACTGGAAAAATCATAGCCCTGACTAGATGGACCTTTGTCATCAAAGTAATGTCTCTGCTTTTTAATATGCTGTCTCAAATAATTAGTACTGACTACTGTTTTTCACCTGTCTCCCTCATCCTAATTTCCCATAAAGTGATGGACCAATTGCCATGACCTCATTTTCTGAACGTTGAGCTTTAAGGCAACTTTTTCACTCTCTCTTTCACTTTCATCAAGAGGCTTTTTGTTCCTCTTCACTCTCTGCCATAAGAGTGGTGTCATCTGCATATCTGAAGTTATTGATATTTCTCCTGGCAATCTTGATTCCAGCTTGTGCTTCTTCCAGCCCAGCGTTTCTCATGATGTACTCTACCCCACCTCTGAGGTCAGGGACGGTGGTCGAGAGGAGCTACCACATTTCCCAAAGGAGCAGCTGCTGAGGGCCTCAGAGAGGCTGAGACGAACTACTCCATGTTCAAGGTCAGGAGAGGCGGCCCTGAGAAAGATACTCCCTTGTCCACGGTAAGGAGCAGCCGGCTGGTGGCTTTGCTGGAGCAGCCATAAAGAGATAACCCCACGTCACAAGGTAAGCGAAATCTCCCAAAGTAAGGATGTGGTAGGTGTGTGCTGTTTCGAGAAGGCCATCAAAGGGCCCAGACACCCTGAAACCATTTAATCACAGAAAAAACTAACCAAATCTGAGTTACATGGCCCACAGCCTCCTTTGTCTATCTCAGTTGAAACTAGGCGCCATGCCGTGCTGGGTGGAGGCCACCCAGGGACAGAGTGGTCATGGTTGCAGAGGTCTGACAGAATGTGGTCCACTGAAGAAGGGAATGGCAACCACTTCAGTATTCTTGCCTTGAGAACCCTATGAACACTATGAGAAGGCAAAATGATAGGATAATGAAAGAGGAACTCCCCAGATCGTAGGTGCCCAATATGCTAATGGAGATCACTAGAGAAATCACTCCAGAAAGAATGAAGGGATGGAGCTCTCATACCCAGTTATGAATGTGACTGGTGATAGAAGCAAGGTCCAATGCTGTAAAGAGCAATATTGCATAGGAACTGGAATATTAGTCCATGAATCAAGGCAAATTGGAAGTGGTCAAACAGGAGATGGCAAGAGTTTTTTCCCGGACATTTGGAAATTTCAGGGGACAAAAAAGGGAACGGGAAATGGGTAAATTTTAAATCAGAGGCCATTGTATCTGCTATGTGGGCGGAAGCCTTAAAAGGGGAATGGGGGTACAAATTTATGGTCAAAAAAAAAGAGTCCGAAATGCAGACTTGGATGAATTTTTAAAACGTCAGAAGGGATCTCTGTTCTTTTAAAGGAAAACCTTTCAAAAAATTTTAAAAATTTCTTTTAAAATTCTTAGAAGTCTTTAAATTTTCTTTAAATTTTTCCTATTTTACAATTTAAGGAAAAAAAAAAAGACACAAAAAACCCTAAAAAACTTACCCAAAATTTATAATCTATCAAATTTTTGACCCAACATAAACAAGGTCTCTTGAAAACCCGTAGTAAAAGTTCCCTCGACCCCTTGAATGTTTTGGGCCCAAATTTGGGGGGTTTAATATTTGTTTTTTCCCTCCGGTCCCTTTGCAGGATTTTTTGAATTATTCCTGACTTACCCTCTAGATGTAGTTGTATCCCAAATTTCTTGACAAAAAAAATGTTTTTCAGATATTGCCAAATTTCCCCCATTGGGGGGGGGGGGAAAGGGGGAAATTTTTCCCTGTGAGATCCCCAGTTTTTAAAATATCTACTTATTAGCTTTCTTTTAACAAAACCAAAATTGTTTTAATTGTATTTCTGTTTTATTCGGGTGAACTCTTTGAAGTGCACATACCCACACACACACCCCCCAAAACAAAAAGTGCTTACACACCAACCTCATCACTTTTTCCCCCTCTCCCCTCCCCATCTCCATACTTCCCCTCAGGGAAGTTGGATCATTTTAAATTTGCAGAACACTCCTTTTATTTTTTGTTTTTGTTGTCTTGGGAGTAAATTTAAATTTAACAAAAAGGCCAAAGGGAAAAATTATGACAAAAAAAAGGGATTGTTCAGTTTTTAAAATGTTGGGAAAAAGGAAAACAAAATTTGTGATAAAATTTTACGGACCATTTCTTTTTTTTGGGAAATTTTTAAAATTTGGTTGGGAAAATTTTCCCTCTGTCACTCCCCCTACAATTTTCCCTTGCCCCCGTCTCACTTTTTTTTTTTTTACTGAAATTTCCCTTTAAATTCCCTCTTTTTTCCCTCTTCTCTGTCTTTTCCTTTTCCCCCTTTTCCCCAAACCCCTCCTTTTTCACTTTTGTACCCCTTTTCCCCTATTTTTCCCCTTTTCCCTTTTCGCCTCTCTCCCGTCTCACAGGGCCCAAATACATCGACTTCCAGAATCCCTTTCTCTCTCATTCTCTCTTTTGCCTTTTTTAGTCCCCTGCCAGTGCAGCTTTTCCTTTTTCAGCCTTTATGTGCTTGTTATTTTTGGGCCCCAGTCACGGGGCTCCGCGGGCCCCAAAATTTTGGAACTTTCCCACCCCCAATCCTTTTTTTGTCCTGCAATATGGTTATTTGGGGCCCACCCAAAACTGCCTTGCAGTTTTAGATTTGGTAAACAAGCGGGGAAAGGACACTTGAACCCAGAAAAAGTGGCTGAAAACATCTTAAAAATAGTGAAACCCTTTGTTGTTGTTAATACTTTTTTTTCCAAATACATGAGGGGCTTTTTTGAAATGAAATTTAAATTTTCTTCTTTTTTTCCCCTCAGAAATTTTTTGTGATTCGGGCAGTGTTTTTTAAAAAAAGGGTATTTATCTTTTGAAAATCAGACGAGCTGAAATTTTGATTTCTTTGTAAAGCGCGATTGGGAAGCAACATATTTTCAAATTCCCAAAGGGGAGTTTTGCCAAATATTTTTTAACTGAAACTTTTAAAATTTGAGCTAAATTTTAAAGGGGATACAAAAACCCTAAAAAAACATTTTTTTGGTGATAATTAAACACTGTTTTAAAACCCTAACTTCCTTTTTAAAAACCCCCTTTCCCTATTTAGGCTAAAAAAGGGGTATATTAACTCTAAACCCTTGGGGACAAACTCTTTTATGGGGAAAAAATTTGACTTGATCTTAGGGTCGATGATGCAGATAAAAGCCATGGATTTTTTTGGGCCCTGTAACATCTTCCCCCCATGTCAAAATTTGTTTTAAAATTAATTTGGAAAGGGATAAAAATGTTGAAATTATATATCCCCCAATTTCCCCGTATCAAATAAAAAGTTCCTATGGAAAAAATTTCCCAATTTTAAAAATCCCATGATTTTCCTGCTTTAAAACATGAAAATTTTAAAGCCCCAAAGGGCTTTTTTTGGGAACACGGTTTGTACAAAAAATTTTTATCTGGCCTTCTTGTTCAGTTTTAATTTATGCAAAAAACCATGTGCTAATTTTGCCCTATTTGCTTACCCCCACTATCCCGGGGGGACACCTGCAGACTGATTATTTCTTTTAAAGGGGAAAGAAAAAATCTCCCTTTCCTCCCCCCTCCAGGCGGGCCTCGCAAAAAAGGGGTTCACCCCAATGATGTTTTGTTAAGAAAAAGACCCCTTTTGCAACAAACGCAATTTAGATTATATAGTCCCTTATCACACAAAACAGAAAATAAACCCCAAAAGTTTTTTTTTTTTTTTAATGGAACGTATTTCTTTTGGGTTTTCCCAAAAACCTTAGAAAACCCCAACATCATGGCAACAAAGACTAATAAACATGTAAACCGTAAGAGGGGAAAAATGTTTTTTTAAACTTAGAGTAAGGTGAGGCTGACTTAAATCAAATTGCCCAAATTTAAATTGTTTTGTAAGCAGAAAACCCACTGGCTTTTCCAGGGGCCTGAAAAAGAAAAAACCACTTTAAATTTAAAAGAGTTTTTTGCCCAAATGTGAAGCACTGTTTCCCCCTTTAAAAAAATTTCCAAAGTGATTTTTTTCAGAAAAAGGCTTTCTGCAGCAAGATTTTTAAGAACTTTGATTTTTTCCTTTGGGATGTGTTGTGTTATTTTTTTTTTTGGTGGGTTTTTAAATTTAATATGCTGATTTTTTTTTCTGTGTGACTGGGGTTTTTAAACCCATTTTGGATGTTTTTAATTTTTATAGACTAAATTTTAAAAAATTGTGTTTTATAGTGTCCCTAGCTGTGGTGATGTGGGTAGAAAAAATAATCCAGGGAAATTTTTAAGCCATTTTGTTGAAAGGTAAAAAATTTGGTTTTTGTGTGAAGGGGTTTGGATTTCCACTCATTAGGGCCTGCCTTTTGCGACCCATTGAGTGTCAGTCCATGGAATTCTCCTGACAGAATAGGGGAGTGGGTATTACCCATTCCCTTCGCCAGGTGTTTCCCCAAACCCCAGGAATTGAATAAAGGGGTCCCCGGGCATTGCAGGTGGGTTCTTTACCAGCTGGGGCCCCGGGAAAAACCCCCTTTATTGTGTATCCCTCATTAAAAATTTGGGATTTAAAAAAGTTTATGAAGCTTTTAAAATAGTTGTTTACAAAATTATATTTATTATATTTTTAAATATATTTGTTTTGTTTAATTATTATAAAATTTATTTTTAGTTTTAATTTTCAAAAATCCAATTTCCCTTTATTTTTTTTGGGTGTGCAGTTTGGGGATTTTATTTTCCCAAAAACGGGGGATAAACCCCCATGCCTCCTTCAATGGAATGCAGGGCCCAAACCCCGGGAAACCCAAAGGGAAATTTTTTTTCCCCAAAAAAGAAGATAAATAACTGTAGGAAAAAAAGGTAAAAAGAGAGTCGAAAGTGGGTTTGGCTCATGTTTAAAAAGGGTGAAAAAAAAATTTCCCAAAAAATTTAAAGAAAAGTGAAAAAGAAAAGAAACCTTTATTGCGGGAAGGGTTGAAACAGAGTTTAAAGGGAACCTTTTAATGATACATTTAGGGCAAAAGATGCAAATAAGGAACAAGCAAAAGGAAAAATGAAAAAGATCCCCCCTCTTCTGATTGTTATTAGCCCAAAATAGAATAAAAAGAACTAAAAATTTATAGTAAAGCAATATAAAAAGAAAAAAGAAAAAGAGATTGAAAACAACAAATAAAATTAAAAGATTAAAATGGTAAAAAAATTGAAAAAAAAGCATTTTTTAAAATTTCAGGAAAGGAAGGGGTTTCCCCCATTTCCCCAATACATTAAACGGGTTTTGGAAGTTTTGGCCACAGCAGTCAGGCGGGAAAAAAAAATTAAAAGGAATTCAGTTTGGGGAAAAAAAAAGAAGCAAAACTTTTCACTTTTTGGGCAGATGCGTGACCCTCTATGAAAAAAAAACCCTGAAAAATCTACCAAAAAAATTATCGAGCTATCAATGAATTTAGAAAAAGTTGCAGGAAAAAAAATTTAACAACAGAAACCCCTTTGCATTCCTTACCTAAAATCAGAAAAAGGAAAGGGGAAAATTAAAAGGAAAACAAAAATTTTAAACCATTAAAAATAAAAAGAATAAGAAAACTTAGGAAATATCAACTAAAGAAAAAAAAGCCCCTATAGGGAAATAATATAGAATCCTGATGAAAGAAATAAAAGAGGCACAAAGAGATGGAGAAATATACCTTTTTCATGGATTGAAAGAATCAATTTGGGGAAAATGAGTATAATCCCAAAATTTAATTAAATAGATTCAATGAAACCCCCTTTTAAAGCTATTTTCACAGAATAAAAAACAAATAATCCCAAATTTGTAGGGAAAATAAAAAAAAATAAATTTACCCAAAGAATCTTTAGAAAGAATTTTTGGAAACCTGGGGGAAAATCAATGTTAACTACAGGTTTCTATAAAAAGGGCCAAAATTATAAAGGGGCAGTATGGTATAGCACAAAGACAAAAATTACGATCAATGGAACAGAATAAAAAACCCCAGGAAAAAATCCACATCCAAAAAAACCCCTTATCTTTGACAAAGGAGGCAAGAATATACAGGGAAAAAAAAGAAAACCCTTTTTAAACAAGTGGTGCGGGGGGAAAAATTTTTAAACCCCATAGTAAAAAAATTTGAAACGGGAATTTTTTTTAACCCCATACAAAAAATAAACTCAAAATGGATTAAAATCAAAAATGTAAGACAAAAACTATAAAACTAGAGGAAAACCATAAAACAAAACACTCTCTGAAATAAATCACAGAAGACCCTCTATGACCACCCCCCAAAGTTTTGGGAAAAAAAAACCCCAAAAATAAAAAATGGGATCCAAATTTAAATTTTAAAAGGGGCCTTTTTGCACAAAAAAAGGGAAAACTATAAGCAAGGGGAAAGAAAACCCCTAGTTTGGGGAAAGAAAATAATACCCAAAGAAGCAACAGAAAAAGGTTTAAAATCTTAAAAATTTTTACAAGAAAATTGCAGTCAATTAGAAAACAAAGACCCCAATCAAAAATGGGCCAAAAAATAAACAGATTTTTTCCAAAGGGAAAGGACATACAGTGGCTAACAAAAAATTGAAAAGATGCAAAACCCCCTTCATTATAGAAAAAAAATTCCCAAATCAAAAACCACAATGAGGTACATTAACCCCAGTCAGAATGGCTGCTACCCAAAAAGGGTTTCAAGCTTTTAAATGCGGGGGGTTTGTGGAAAAAAGGGGGACCCACTTTTCCCACAAATTTGGGGGAAATGAAAATTTGTAAAACCCCAAAAAGGGGGAAACAGTGTGGAGTTTCCCTTTTAAAAAAGGGAAAATAGAACTCCCATATGCCCCAGCAACCCCCATTGGGCATAAACATGAGGAAACCCCAGAACTAAAAAGAGATAATGCCCCCCAATGTTCCCCGAAATGTTTTTTAAAAAAGCCGGGGCCATGGAAGCAACTAATGCCCATCAGTAGTGAAGGGAAATGGGGGAAAGCTGTGGTACATGGGCCCACAAGGGGAAATTTTTTAACACCCTTTTTAAAAAAGGAAACTTTGAATCAGTTCCTCGAGGTGTATGAAATTTGAGCCCATTATCAGAGGGAAGAAAGCCAGAAAGAAAAACCCTTTAAAGTTACAAACCAAATATATGGAATTTAAAAAGATGGTAACAAAAAACCTATATGAAAGGACAGAAAAAGAAGAACAGTGTATAAAACCAGACTTTTGGACCTTGTGGGAGAAAGGGCCATTTGGGGTGGGATGTTTGGGAGAAAATTCATTGAAAAATGTATTTTATAAATTGTTAAAACAGGCCCACAGCCCCGGGTTTTGATGTGGGGACAAGTGCCCCGGGGGCTGGTGCATTTGGGATGCCCCGGGAGGGATGGGGGGGGAAAGGGAGGTGGGAGGGGGTTTCGGGATGGGGACCAATGTAAATCCTTGGTGATTCTTTTTCAGTGTATGTCAAAAAACCATTTAAAATTATTGAAATTTAATTACCCTTTCCCAACTAATTTTAAATAAATGAAAAAAAAAGATTGCCCCTTTAAAAAAAAACTTAGTAAAAATTTTTTTGGTTAAAATTTATCACATTGGTTAAAAAACCAAAGGAAACCCTCCCCTTGTTTCCAGTGGGAAACCATTAAAAATAATTGTTATAACAATTTTTAAAGGAAATATGATATGGGGGAAAAAATTTTTTGGTTTAAGTAATTACACTAACATGGGTTCCCCTGGTGGCTCGGGGGGGTTTAAAAAATTTCCCTTCAATGCAGGGAGACCAGGAAGGGTTAGTTTCCCTTTGTGTTGGGAAGATATTGGGGGAAGGGAAATTGACTCCCACTCCAGCATTCTTCCCCTGGAGAATTTCTGGGGACGGGGAGTATGGGGGGCTTAGGGTCCTTGGAGTAAAGAGAGTTCAGAAAGGCCCCAAATTTGAATGATTTAAAAACTTTATACTCTAAAATGGAGCACTCTTTCAGATGAAAAAGTTTAAAAAGGGTTTGCAGGCCCTTTTAAAGGGAAGGTGTATATAATAATAAAAATTTTTGTGTTTTGTACATTTTTTTTAAAATTTAAATAAAAAAAATTCTATTGTGGCATTTTTTTTCCCCCCAACTACAAAAGGGCAAAAGTTTTGATAAGTGATTTTGTCAAAGGAGGAGAGTGGGTGGAGGAAAATAGGGTTGGGTGAGAGGGTGTTTTTTCTTTTAAAGGGGGGGTTTAGGGGATTTTTTTTTTCCGGGTTAAAATTTGTTTGGGGGGGATTTTTTGGGGTTTTTAAATTTTATTAAAAAAATTTTTACAGTTATTTAAGTTTTATAAAGTTAAAATTCAGAAAATTTTAAAACCCCCTTTGATAGCAAAATTGTTTTTCCACTTTTTTCTTTTTTTTCCAATCCAGCGCTTGCCCAATTTGGATAAAGGGCCAATTTACCTAAATCCCCCCAATTTTTGTGGAATTTGAATTTTTTATATTATGGTACTTTAACCAAGTTTATTATTTTTTTTTGTTTAAATTTTTTAATTTTAAATTTAATCCCCTTTGAAAATTCTTACCACCCTTTGAGGTAAAAATTCATTTTAAAATATAGGCTTGCAGATTTAAAAAATAGGGATTACTTCATAAACCCTGCACATGGAAAATTACTCTGTTTGCCCCAACTTTTTTTTTTAAAATTTTATTGCTTGTTTTGTCTGCAAAACTATCTTTTGCTATTATTCTGCCCCTTCCCCAAAAAAAAAAGCGAAATCCCAAAAACCCCAATAAATTTTCTAAAAATTGCCCATTTATCAAACCCCAGCCCCTCAAAATTTTTTTAAATATTCAATTTTTAAAAAGAGAATCACTTTTTGCTTATTATGTATTTTTTTTTTCCCTTTTTGTTTGGGTTAAAATCAAATCTGATTTCACTTCCCCCCCTTGACATTGTTGCAGAAAACTAAAAATTTTTTTAAAAGTCCTTGCCCCCCAAAAAAAGGGCCTTTTTCTTTTGTTGTTTTTTCACCCCATTAAACATTTCTTTTTTGGGGGTCCCTTTTTAATATCTTCCTTTTTTGTTCCTTTCTTCTTGTTTTTAAATATTCTTTTTCCCCAAAATTTCCATCCCTTCCCCTTTCTTTAAATTAAAATCTACACATTTTCTGGGTGAACTTTTCTTTGTAATTGTTTTAAATTTTTGTTATTTTTTAGTCAGCTGCTGGGTTTTCATGTTGCTTGAGCTTTTCTGTAGTGTTTATTTGAGTGGGGAAAATCTTCTTTTTGGTAAACAGGTTTTTAATTGTGGTGGCTTTCCCTTTTTTGAGAGCTATGACTGGGGGTTTGCTTGGGTTTGGGGTATTGCGGGGGGATTGGTTTTTCAGTGGTTTGCGGGCCCCCGGGCTTGAGTAAAGGGCCATAGTTGTGGCCCAAAATGGGTTAAGTTTTACTCCGAGGCAGAGGGGTTCTTTGTGGGCCCCCGAGGATAAACCCTTTCTTTAAAAATGGCGGGTGGTTTCCTTCCCTTGAGCAAACCAAAAAATTGGGAATAAAATTTTTACAAAATATTTTGTTTAATTTGCAGGAGATAAAATTGGATATTGGTAGACCTTCCCTTTTCAACAATAGTTTTAAAAAATTTTTGGGCTTTTTATCTATTCTTTTTCCAATTTTGTTTGCACCTTTTTTCCCCAAGGACCTTTTAAAATTGTTAAAAAAAAGTTCTTTTTTTTCTATTTGTAAAGGTTTTTAACCCAATTTTTTTTTCATAACCACTCAAGCTTTGGGTTTAATTTCAAAATTTTGGTTATCCATTACCCCCCTGATATCATATGGGGTGTTTTCCCTTCAAAAAATTTAAATAAATTGATTTTATTTTGAGGTTTCCAATTTTTCCACTGTGCCTTTGTTTTATCAACAAATAAAATTTCCCCAACATATTTTTTATTCTTTTAGTCTTTTCTTTTAAAAAAATCCCTTTTACTTTTTTTGGGTCTATAGGTTTTTTGGTTTTTAAATCCCTTTTTAAAGGGTATGTTGGGGAAAACCTCTTGCCTGCCCTCAGATTTTCTATTGCTTTATTCCTGAAAATTTTTCTTTTGGCCCTTTAATCATAAATGTTTTAGGCTTTTCTTTTCAAAAATAAATTGTTTTTGTTGTGAAAAATTTTGTTTAGAAAAATGCCCCCTTTGTCTCTTTGACCTGGATATCACACATCCCTTTTAAAAGTGAGCTCGGCTTCATACCCCATATGATGCTGACCTCTCCCAACAGACTTTAAATTAAGGGACATAATCTATTAGAACATTTATGTATTTTTGTAAAAAATTAGAATATTTTAATTACTTTTTTGTTATTTTATTTATTGTTTGTTCCTCATTGTCTGAAAAATTTCTTTATAACGTATGGGGTTTGTTCCCTCAGCCACCCATAAAAACCCCAAAGGCTTGTTGTCCCTTTTTGCCCTTTTTAAAAGCCCTTACAAATTTTTTTTTAAATGAAAAATTGGTTTTTTTTATTTTTATTTTTTAAAAATGGGGGGTTTTTTTAATTTTTAATTTTTTTGTATTTTTATTTTGTCAATTGATTAATTCCTTGTGGCTATTTTTTTCCGGTTTTCGGGGGAAAAAATTTTTGGGGGGGGGGAAAGGTTTGGGTTTTGCTCAAAAATTTTAGGTTTGGTTTTTAAAAAAACCTCGGGGTTTGCGGAAAAAATGAACTTTTAAAAATTTTTTTTTAAGAATACCCCTTTTTTTTTAAATAAAAAATTTAAATTTTAAAAGGGGATTTAAACCAAAGAGGGAAAGTGAAATGGAAAAAAAAGGGGATTATTAGAGAGATAAAAAGGTTTGGGAAAATGCCCTTCCCAATCGGGGAAAATTTAAACCCTCTTCATTTGATAGCCTTTTAAAAACCTAAAAAAAAAAAAGTAAAAAACCCAAAATTTCAAAAGAAAAAATTTTAGGTCTCAAGTTTTCCCAAATTGCTTTTTAAAAATGGAGTTTCCAAAAATTTTTGGGCTTTTCAGGGTCAATTTAAATCAGGGAAAAAAAGGTTTTTTTGTGGAAATTTACTATTGGCATTTTTCCCCGGGGGATATTGTTTGGGGATTTCCCTGGTAAATTTTTGGAAAGGAATTTGCCTCCCAACAAAAAAAAAAGGTGACAGGAGTTTTATCCCTGTTTCAGAAAGACCCCCGGAAAAGGAAAGGGCCCTACCCCTCTAGTTTTTCCCTTGCTAGGAAAATTGTGGACAAAAAGGGCCTCGTGGGCAAACAGTAAATGGAAACAGGGAGAAAAGAGTCAGACTGCGGATTTAGGGGATTTTAAACCCAAAAACCCTTTGCCTAAATTTTATGCCATGATCCCCCAAAGGGTTTTAAATCTTTGAGGTTTTTTTTAAAGGTAATTTTGTTAAAAATAGGCAAATAAATTCTCTCTATTGGGCTTCCCTGGTGGGTGGGATGGTAAAAAAATTTTCCCGAAATTTCCAGGAGCCCTGGGTTTAATCCCGGGGTTTGGGGGAAGGCCCCTGGGAAGAAAATGGCACTCCAGAAATTTTTTTTTTTTTTTTTTCCCAATCCAATATTCTTCCCTGGGATACCCCACGGAAGGGGGAGTCTGGGAGGATTGCAGGTCTTTACGGGGACTGAGGTGACAAAACAGTTATTAAAGGGGAATATCTTCACCCTTACTTGCATTTTTTTCCCGTTTTTTCCCAATTATAGGGTATTATAGGATATTGAGTAGGGGTTCCCTTTTAGATTTCCCCCGTAGTTTGTAGGATGTGGAGTGTTGCTATAAAAAAAGCTGAAAACCCGGAAGAATTATATTTTTTGAACTGGGGTGTTGGAGAAGACTTTGAGAGTCCCTTGGCCCTGCAAGGAGATCAACCCCAGCATCCTAAAAGGGAATCAAATTTTGAATATTCACTGAAGGACTGATGTGAACCCTGAACTCCAATACTTTGGCCCCCTGATGCAAAAACTGATCATTGGAAAAAGCTAATGCTGGGGAAAAATTTAAGGCTGGAGAAAAAGGGGGGCAAAAAGGATGAAATGGTTGGGTGGTGCCCCTGATCATGGCCCTGAGTCAGGTAAAATCCAGGAATTGGTTTATGGGGAGGGAGGCCCCCGTCCATGGGGGGCAAAGGTTTAGACACAATTTTAGCAATGAACTGAATTTCCCCCCTGCTTTTACAGTAGGTACTTTTAAATTTTTTCAATTTTATGGTTTAAAAGTGGGTTCTGTTTAAACTGATTATTTAGTATGTATTTAAGTTGTAACTGAATTTTATATAATTAATATATCTGAAACACTTTGTTGTTTCACTGAAACTAAACAACCAATTTTAAAAAAACTATACTTTAATTTAAAATAACAAAATGGGAAACTAAAGGGATAAAAAGGTGTATCATCAAAAAATTTTTTTTTTAAAAAAAACATCCTCAATGTAGTTTTGAATAAAAATTTTTTTTTATTTTGTATTTCTGGCCAAAAAGATTTCAAATTTAAAAATCCAGCAAAATAGTCAAAGTTTGCTAGAGTTTTAGGGGGAAATTTTAAAATTCAGGAAAAAGGAATCCGTTAAAAAGAGCAAAAATATAGAAAAACAAGATTTTGAAAATCAGGGTCATTTTAAAGTAGACAATAAAAAAAGAAAAAAACCCTTTTAAAAAATGTGTAAGGGGGGAAAAAAAACAGTTTTTAAAGGTTTTTTGCCTACTGAAGAAAAATAAAACTAAAAAAAAAAAAAAAAAAAAAAAAAAAAAAAAAAAAAAAAAAAAAAAAAAAAAAAAAAAAAAAAAAAAAAAAAAAAAAAAAAAAAAAAAAAAAAAAAAAAAAAAAAAAAAAAAAAAAAAAAAAAAAAAAAAAAAAAAAAAAAAAAAAAAAAAAAAAAAAAAAAAAAAAAAAAAAAAAAAAAAAAAAAAAAAAAAAAAAAAAAAAAAAAAAAAAAAAAAAAAAAAAAAAAAAAAAAAAAAAAAAAAAAAAAAAAAAAAAAAAAAAAAAAAAAAAAAAAAAAAAAAAAAAAAAAAAAAAAAAAAAAAAAAAAAAAAAAAAAAAAAAAAAAAAAAAAAAAAAAAAAAAAAAAAAAAAAAAAAAAAAAAAAAAAAAAAAAAAAAAAAAAAAAAAAAAAAAAAAAAAAAAAAAAAAAAAAAAAAAAAAAAAAAAAAAAAAAAAAAAAAAAAAAAAAAAAAAAAAAAAAAAAAAAAAAAAAAAAAAAAAAAAAAAAAAAAAAAAAAAAAAAAAAAAAAAAAAAAAAAAAAAAAAAAAAAAAAAAAAAAAAAAAAAAAAAAAAAAAAAAAAAAAAAAAAAAAAAAAAAAAAAAAAAAAAAAAAAAAAAAAAAAAAAAAAAAAAAAAAAAAAAAAAAAAAAAAAAAAAAAAAAAAAAAAAAAAAAAAAAAAAAAAAAAAAAAAAAAAAAAAAAAAAAAAAAAAAAAAAAAAAAAAAAAAAAAAAAAAAAGTTCAGAGTTTGGGGCCAGGCGTTTCAAAAGTGTCTAAAAAGCCCCGGCGGCCGGCCCTTTAAAAAATTTTTTCCAGTTTCCAAAAAAAACCAAGGGCCTTGAGGGGGTGAAAAAATTTTTCCCCTTAAATCCCTGCTTTCCTTTTCCCCTTTTTTCTCCTTGCCCTCAAAATTTTTTTTTCCTTTCCCAAAATCAAAAGGGTCCCCTTTTAAAATTTGGTGGTTCCCCCCCTTTTTTCTTTGCCAAACCCGGGGGGGGCAAGGTTAATTTTGGAAAAGGTTTTTCTTTAAAAACCCTTTTTTTAACATTTAGGTTCTTTCCAAAAGAACCCAACCCAAAGGTTTTTTAAAAACCTCCCCCCTTTGGGATGGATTTTTTTTTTGGTGGGCCTTTTTCTTGCCCCTCAAAAGGATTTTTAAGAAAAAACCCCCCTTTTCCAAACACCCCATAAAAAATTCAAAGCCCCCCTTCCCTCAAATTTGCAGAGTTGGTTTTTTTTTTTTTTGTCCTTTTAAATTTACATCCCTACATGGCCAAATGGGAAAAACCAAAAGCCTTGACTAGACAGAAAATTTGTTGACCAAAAATTTAAAGTCTTTTCTTTTTTAAAAAAAGTGTCTAGGTTAGTCCATAAAATTTCCTCCCAAGGGGAAACCCTTTAGTCCCCAATTTAAAAGGGAAAAATTAATTAAAACCCGGGGGGCCCGAATAAAGGGGAAATGGAGGTCATTGGGGGTCAAAAATTCCCCCATATGCCCCCTTTGGGTTTCCCAATTTTTTCAATTTTTCTCCCAAGGGGAATACACTCACTTTTTCCCAAATTGCCCAAATTTAATTTATCCCATTACAAATTTCCCTTTTAAAAAAGAACTGAAAAGCAAAGCTTAGTTTCAGAATTCCCTCATTTTTTAAAAAAATCCCCCTTTCAGATAAAACTCCTTTAGTGTAGTTCTTTAAATCCAGCTCCCCTTTAATTTGTTCCTGAAAAAGGGAGGGAAAGTTTTAAATTTCCAAAAAAACTAAAAAGCTGAACAGTTAGAGAGTTCACACAAGATGGGAAAAATATCCAAATTTTAAAAAAAGAGTGCAGAAAACCGTTGTTTCCCCTGTGAAAGTCAGAAAAGATATCAAAAACATATATCTTAAAAATAGAGCCTTTAATTTTGGTTTTCAAACCCAGAGGCCTCCCCCAAATTTTACACTAAAAACATTTTTTTAAAAAATGAGAAAAAAGAAAATATGATGAGGGGAAAAAAATTTAATACTCTTTAAAAGGAAAGGTACAAGGTTTAGATATTAAACATAACGTCAACCCGCAATAAAATTAATAAATCACGTGAAGAAGGGAAAGGGAAATTTTGACCAATACAAAGAGAAAAAATTTTCCATTGACAATAGCTAGAAACAATGCCCAAAAAGGGCAAAAGATGGTTTGAATTTGCAGTTAAAGGGAATTTTTAAAACCTTTCTTATGGGTCAAATAAAGGGAAGGGCTTGATGGGGAAAAAAAAGTTTTTCATTGAGGCAAAGTAAGATGCAGCATTTTTAAAAAACGTAAATGCGGGTGAAAACTATGCTTGAAGAAAAAAATCACACAAATGCTTTTATTAGAGAAGTGAATAGTAGAAACCAATAATTATGTTTCTACCCCAGTATTGGGAAAAAACTTTAAAATGGGATCCAGAAAAAGGTGAAAAAATGAAGTAATAAAGAACAGAATCAATAAAAATTGAAAACAGGAAATAAAAAAGGCCCAAGGGAAATGAAAAAGCTTGTCCTTCAAAAAAAAAATAGGATTGACAAAATTTTTAAATGCCAATGGCAGATTTAAATTTGATAAAGATGTATTGGGATTTTTACAATGAAATATTGTATTAAAAAGGTGAAAAAAATTTCCATCTTTTTAGCAACAGGGATGGGGCCTTTGAGATTATTTATATTAAATGAAATTACCAGAGAAAGGACTTATCAGCAAATTTAGTTTTAAAATTTTTTAAACACAGAAAAATTTTTTTTTTCAAAACCCTGAAATTGTGAGATAAATTTTTAAAAAAAGGGGGCTGTAGTGTTTTTCAAAATCATGAAATATAGACTTTAAAAAGGAGCATTTCATTTATTGTTTAAAAATTTTTTTACCTCCCAAAAAGGTAATAACAAAAAAACAAATTGGCAGTTTATCGCTGAACAGTCTTTGGGAAAAAAATCCATTTTAAAAAAAAGTGAGAAGTAATACTTGGTTTAATTCCCAAAATACTAGTTTTCTTTAACCCAATTTAAATTTTTGTACATTTAAAGGGAAAACCCCCCAACTTTTGTAAACTTTTTTGCAAGCTGGGTTAAAAAAACTTTTTATGCAATTTTTTTTTTTCCCCCCTGTCCCCGAGATAATCATAGTCAGGGCAAAATTTCAAAATCTACAAACCAGTTTCATTAGATTTGTTTCCTACGTTTCTGGTTTAAAAAAAAATAATGGGGCATGTTTGAACTCTCTTCAAGGGGCAGTTTTATTTCCTCTTATCTTTAAGGGGAAAAGTCATTTTTTCTACCTTCTTATCCCGGGGTATTTAGTTTTCTTCAACAGACTATTACCAACAGCCTATAAATTCGTTATTTAAAAGCTTCCTTTTTTTTTTTTTTTTTTGTTTTATGGGTTTTTTTTTTTATTTATTTTTTTTTGTTGGAGGCTTTAAATTAAATTTTTCAATTTTGTAGTGGTTTTTGTAAAACATTGCATGGGGGGGAAAAGCCGTGAATATACTGTTTTTTTCCATTCCCGATCAACCCCCCCCACCTCCCCCTCCACAAAATTCCTCGGGTCTTCCCGTGCACCGGCCCAAGCATTGTCTAGCTTTCCGAGGGCTGGGGGATGTTTTAGCCCAGTTAAAATTTTCATGTTTCGATGTATTCTTAAAAGCTTTTCCTTTTGAAAAAAAAATTTAAAAAACAGAACAACAATCTCCTTTAGCTCTAGAGACCTCGTAGGGTTCTATCTCAAAACTTTTTCCTCTTCAGAGCACAAATTTTTGGTTAAACCTTGAATTTTTTCTATATTTATTGATTGTAATATAAATTAAATTTTTTTATTTGGGTTTTAAATTCTTGATTATTCTATATTTTTTTGGCTCCACCCTTAAAACCCTTTACTATTCAAAAACACAGCTTTTTTGTTTTTCAAAAAAAATAGCTTTTTTTCTGTTGTTGTTCAGTAGGCCAAATAAAAAAAATTTATTTTTTTGTTGAAGGTTCACGAAACCCATTAAACTGTGACCCAAACTAAGAAAAATAATATTTTTTAAAACCCCTTTTTTATGTGAATTTATAAAAAATTTTTTAAACTTTTTCACATTTAAAATTTATAACAATAATTTTAGGGGTGGTGTTTTATTGTTCGGTTTTTAAGGGCATGTTCAAATTTTTTGACCCCATCGACTGAACATGCCCGGATCCTGTCCTTCACTTTCCTTTTCCTTCACTATCACAAACCCCCAAACTATTTTCATAGTCTGGTTTGTCAAAATCCCTGTCATTGTGCGGTGATTTCCAAACCAACCCTCTATCCTATATCACCCTCTTCTGCCCCCTGCCCTCAATTTCCCCCCCCCGCATCAGGGTTTTTTTCCAGGAGGGTTTCCTTTTGCATAGGTGGCAAATTTTCTGGGTTTTAGTTTCAGCATCTGTCCTTTCAAAGAAAATAGGACTGATTTCCCTTTTTGGTTTATTGATTTGATCTCCCTTTCTGTCCAAAGGGGGCTTAAAAAAATCTTCCCAAAATGGAGATTCAAGGCATCAGTTATTAAAAGGGGTTTATATTCCCTTTTTGGGGCCAAACCTTTTATCCCTTTTTGATTATTGGGAAAAAATATGCTTTTACTATATGGAATTTGTCAAAAAAAGTATGTCTCGCTTTTTAAAATGCTATTTTAGGTTTGTATAGCTTTCCTTCAAGGAGCAAGCATTTTTAAATTTTATGGTTCAACCCCCATCCACAATGGAAAATTTTTTTTTTGAGCTTTTTTCCTACCAAAAGTAAAAATGTCATTTCTAGACAAAAAAAAATGTTCCTGTTTACAGAATAATGAAAAATTTCTTTTATTTATTTTTTTGCCCTTTTTTTACTGTTGTCATATATTGAATATCCCTTTTTTGAATTTTGTCTTCCTTGAAAAAAGTGTTTCCCTGTTACCCCGCTTTGTTAGTTTTTCCTGAGTCTCCCTTTTTTCCCCTTTCTTTCTCTTTTAAACACTCAAATTTGTGTTACCACAGCTTGCTATTGGGCCCTTTACTTTGTATATTTGGGTTTTCATAAGAAAAGTAAAAGGGTTTCTTAGAAAAATTTTTTTTTCCCTTTGTTGTCTCACAAGATCATATTGATGAAAAAATAACAATGGTGAAAGTAAAATAGAGGTTCACAGTAAAAAAAAATTTTACTTAAATCCATGAGAAAACATTTATAGAAAAGAAGAAAAGTACAAATTTACTTTGTCCTAAGTTTATTAAATTCTGAGAGTTCTTCAAGCCAGGAACAATTTTAGTTTATTTTTCTAACTTGCATTTGCATTCCTGAAACTTTTCAAGTCATCACAAACTACCATGCTGTACTTACTGGTTTAGAGTAATTTGAGAATAAATTTATTATTAGCAGATTTTTAAGAGATTTGTTTCAAATTCATTAGTACTGATCATAAATCTACTATCTTCTAAATCTATTCTATATTAAGCTATAGATGTAGGACAATGTGTTTTCTTAAAATTTTTAGAGCTCTCTAATTACATAGTATAAATCAGCACTTAATAGAGTCTTCGCTGTGTTGCATGTTTTTCATATGTATTTCCTTTACACATTTTCTTTTCTGTCAAATTTTATATTTTATATAATGAGTACAACATTTTTGCTAACTTCCTTTCCATGTATACCATGTCCCCATCTACTGCCCTGGCCAAAGTCCAAGTAACTCAATACTGACAGAATATTAGGCACTCATCAAGTATTTTTCTATATTATTGCTTGAGGTTTTTTATACAAAAAATATATAATGTGTTAAAATGGCCCAGAAAGGACAGACAAAAGCAGAAAAACCATCTTGAGGTCAAAGCTCTGAGTGAAAGAAGAGGGTATTTTTTTTCTGGAACATAATAAAAAACAGTAAGGAAGATAATGGTGATGGTTGCTGTTTGGGCCAAGCCACAGTAGCCAGCTCTATTGGAAAGCCTGAATCAGAGGCTCATGGACCTAAATTAAACATTTTGCTAATATATAATCTCTTTCCTTTTATCTAATTTTACTTGGGTATTAAGTAAATCAGATGTGGGCAAACTTTTGCCAATTAGTGAGTAGCTTTCGATTAACAAGAAAAATGATCATTTGCAATATTCATTGAATCTTGTTAACATGAATTACAAGGAACCTGAATCAAGGTTTATTAAAAATTAAAATTTTTTAGCAATTGTAGCAAGAGTTTGGCTAGTGATGCATTGTTGTAAAAGTAAGACAAAAGAAAACTTTTGATTTTTCAAATTAACTTGGTAATCACATGTGTAAGGGAGAAGAATACAGATCCAAATGTTTTCTTTCATTTAATAAAACATTTGCAAAATGATTGCACTAATACCTTGGAGAATTTTTTTTTGATATTTTCACCTTGAAATCTTGCAAATTAAAAATGCTTGTAACTTAAAAAATATCTATGTTTCAAAATTGGTATATTTTACCAAAGTGAAGGTGTTAGTTGCTAGTCATGTCCAACTCTGTGCGAACCCATGAACTGCAGCCTCCCCCCACCCCACCCCACCATAACCCCCGGGATCCTCTGTCCTGGGTTTCTCCAAGAATACCAGAGTGGGTTGCCATTCCCTTCCCCAGGGGGATCTTCCCAAACCAGGGATTAAACCCCGGGGTCTTCTGTATTGCAAGCAGATTCTTTACCAACTGAGTCACAGAAACCCATGTACCAAAATTATGATTATTATTGTGGCTCTGAAAGTTTGAGATATTATTAAGCAAAGTCATATATTTCTTGCAGGTACATGACCATTACAGATTATTGTATTTTTATTGTGCTTAATTGGAATTGCAACTTCCCAGTGTAGTAAATACTAATTCCCAATACTGTTCACAGTGAGTTGAAGCTGCAAACTCTTGCCTATTCAGCAATCTCTTTTAATTTGTAAGCAGTTGTATAAATCTTTCCTGCTTCTAGGGACATAAAGACTCCTATGTGAAGTGGCCAGGATGA
Organism: Odocoileus hemionus; assembly: GCA_020976825.1. Lineage (NCBI taxonomy): Eukaryota > Metazoa > Chordata > Mammalia > Artiodactyla > Cervidae > Odocoileus > Odocoileus hemionus. Next base: position 527 of record JAJLRB010005291.1, on the reverse strand, counting down.
TGATTTAACAAGTGAAGGCTGCTTTTTCCCTTTATGCATCCTAGGGACTACTGTCTTACTCCTGGGATTGTAGATCAGATTTTGGATTCCATCCAGGGTAATCAGCACATTTAGGATCTAAATACAAATGCAGGATGGTCAGCATAGCAAAGATATCTTGTGAATGTTTTCTGAGTGGTAGAAAAGAAAAAAAAATGACCAGCTGCAGTAGGTATTTGGGAGTTTAATGAAAGTGACCCATTAAATACAACTCACCTTGGGAAGAGTTGTACATATCCACATTGTTAAACTTTAAGGTAATGTTCTATTTTCTATTTTCAAATGCATTCTAAAAAATAGAGTAAATAAAGAGCTGGAGTGCCTTCACCTTCCCAAGTCAGCAAATTTTGACTTATAAAGTTTCATTCCCTAAATATGGGCTTCCTGGTAGCTCGACGTCAAAAAATCTGCCTGATGCATGATCTGGATTTAAACCCTGGGTTGGGGAAAATCCCCCGGGGAAGGCCCTATCTAGTATTTTGCTTTTT